>PVKN010016137.1:0-18015 GCA_004027915.1 Capromys pilorides
ACTAATCTGGTTCCTTCTCTCTAGATTTTCTCTCTCTCCCTCTCTCTGTCTCTTCCCTCTCCCTCTCTCCCTTCTTTCCTTCTTGGAGACCAAACCAAGACCTTTGCTCTGAGCCACATCCCTAGCCCTTTTTATCTTTTATTTTGAAACAGGGTCCCTCTAAGTCACTAAATCTCCCAGGCTTGGCTTGAATTTACACTTCTCCCAGAGTGCTGGAATTCCAAGCATGTGCTGCCATGTCTGCTTCATCTGTAGCACATCCAGGCTTTAAGAATTAACAAAATGACTGCGCAGCAAGTGTGAGGTCCCAAGTTTGATTCCCGGTACCTGCCCCAAAAAAGAACTGACCAAACAAAACCATGTAGCATGCAACTTTGTGATTGGATTTTTCATTTAGCACATTGTTCTCAGTTCCAAACAAGTGGTTTCTTTCTTTTTTTTTGGTTGGCTCAGGCTGCTTTACAAGTGGGTCTGGGGATTGAACCACCAACCTCTGTGCCTGACTGGGATTGCCAGTGCAAGCATTTAAACCACCACTGAGCTATCCCGAAAGCGCCCCCCCACCAAGTGGTTTCATTGATTAATACATTGTCCTTTTTTATTGTTAAATAATATGTAGAGTGATAGGTTCTGGTCCTAGTATACATTGCTAAAGCATCATGGTGGCCATCTAACAGGGCTGAAACCCTGAAAACAAAAGCCCATCTTCCCAAGACTACCTCCCCCTTCTTCTCCAACTTAGCCCAGGACATAATTTACTGCTACCCTTCCTGAAGCCTCAGGGAAGACCCCCAATCAGCTTCCTCAGGTATATCTAAATGTCCCCTTCAAACTCCACCCCTGACAAAAGGTCATAAAAACCTCAGCCTCCCTTTGATTGAAAAAATTCCTCATCTTCCCCACTTTCTCTCCGGTCCTCAAAAATAATAAAGCTCCTTTCCCTTTTTCCTTCTGCCTGTTTTCTCTGCTGCCTTGGGCACCTGAGAAAAAAAACCTTATCATATAGAAATGTCTGATTATATTTTTACATCCAAAGTTACGTTTTGGATATTTACTGTTCAAACTAAGGCCGCTGGTAAATGGAGTTCCACAGGAGTAACCTTTGCAAAGGAGAGACCAACACATCCTGGCCCTGTCCACCTACCCAGAGGCCTTGGCCTGGGCCACAGGCAGAGAGTTCTAGAAGAAGAAAGTCCTACAGCTCAAGGATTGTCCTTCCTGATGACTTGTATTTGGGGACCCCATCAGAGAGACAGCGCAACACCCTGGGGCCTCTGCAGTCAACCTAGGTGGCACCACCCACCCCTGCCCTTGCCCACTCCTGCGGCCCAGATTGCCCACTCATCCTCCTGGGTACAGGCAGCCAGGACTCCCTTCAGAAAGAAGAAAACTCCAAGCATCATTGTTTTCAAATAAGATGTTGCACTCGGGTCTCAGAAGGAGCTTGGATGTTTCCTCTCCTTAGAGTGCCCAGGATTTGCTGTTTACCTGTTGACCTCACTGTAGCATAAGCTCCCAGCCCCTGGGCCTAGCAGGGCTCCTGGTGCTCACTGGTGCTCACAGGACAAGTGTGGCAACAGTGACAGTGAGTCAGTCAGGAGGTGGAGAGGGTACCAAAGAAAACCAAATCAGGCCAGCAAGATTTCATTTCATGTTTTTGAAACCTGTGCTCCTTCACAATAGGTGGGGAGCAGAATGCCCGCAAGAAGAGCACTCAGGCAGTCCTTTCTCCCTCTCTGACTGCCTCCCCCACCCGAGGCCCTGCTCCCAGACTCAGAGAGAACTCCTTGTTCTGAGGAGAGTGGGGCTTCTTACTGAAAAGCAGGTGGCAGAAGAAGTGAAAAGGGCCAGTGGGTGGAGCTAGGAACTGAGGTAAAGGTGAGGTGAAATGGGAGCCTCCACAGCTACCTAGAAATGCAGGTGCAGAATGGAATTTCCATCCCCACTTTCTGCCCCAAAAGCTCAGGGCAGAGATTCCTGGACCCTTTTTCTCTGCCCTTGCACCTCACAACCATCCGTAGCTTCCCAACCTGTGACTCTTTCCCTTGGGCTACCTGAAAACCTGGTAGTTCCAGTCAAGTACATGGAAGCCAAAGGTAACCCAGGCCCAGCGTTTCTGTAGCTGCTCTGAGGCCTCAGATCTGGGGCTCTCCTCAGTACCTTGGGGAGCGGTGGTCTCAAAAGATCAAGGAAGGTGGTTGATATTAACCTAAAGGGAGCAGGCAGTTGCTCACAAGAGGGCTCTGGAAAGAACTAACACGGTGCAAACCTAAGGGTGCAGCCTTGCAGGGGCCCCAGAGTGTTTATTCACGGATAGGGACAGGGACGGTGCGACACTTCCAGGGGAGTCACCACATGGCTTCATGAAGGGCCTGGGCTGCAAGGAGCTGTCTGCTCCATACCTTGTCACATCTTCCGGTGTCATCGTGGGGCTCACATGGGTGTCAGATGCTATGGCCTCCTCTAGTTCCAGAGGTGGATTAGAAGTTCTTTGACACCAGGAAGGGCTCTCTGATAGGTTCTGGTCCTAGCATGAATTTCTGAAATCATCATTGTAGTCATCTAATACGGCTGATGCCCTTAAAACAAAAGCCCATCTTCCCAAGACCACTTCCCCCTTCTTCTCCAACTTAGACCAGGACATAATTTACTTCCACCCTTCCTGAAGCCTCAGGGAAGACCCCAATCAGCTCCCTCAGGTGTATCTAAACATCGCCTTCAAACTCCACCCCTGGCAAAAGGTCATAAAAGCTTCAGCCTCATTTTGTTCCAGTGGAGAGAATTCCTTATCCTTTCCCACAATTTCTCCATGTCCTCAAAGAAAACAAAGCCCCTTTCCCTTTCTCCTTCTGCCTGTTTCTCTGTTGCACTTAGGCCCCTGAACAAAACCTGTCACGCTCACTATCTGCTCAAAGCCTTGGACAGTTTATTCTATCTTTTAAAATCAGAGTTATAAAAAAAAGAACAAAAGAGCCAGGCGTGGTGGCACCTGCCTCTAATCCCAGCACTTGGGAGGCTGAGGCAGGAGGGTCGGTGCAAGTTCAAGACCAGCCTGGGATACAAAAGTGAGCTCAAGGCCTGGCTGAATTGCATAGTGAGACCCTGTCTCAAAAAGACAAAAACAAACAAAAAAACCCTTATTTCTTTAATAAACTCTGCTCACTCATCAATATCTGCCTTTTTTTTTTTTTTTTTTGCCTTTGTTCTTTAAGGTGAAAGATTGCTCTGAGTAACAATCACCAAGTTCTTAGAATCTGGATTGATACCCGGGGTTAACTCAGGCTCCAGAAAATCCAAATTTTGGCCAGAAGACTAGAGCCAGCGCCATTATTTCACCTCCATCCTCAATGCCTATCCAGATAAGGCTCTGCCTACATCAAGTCTCTGAGAATGAGAATATGAGCAAAACGAGGGAGACAGAGCTCATGTCAGGGGCAGGTGGTGACACAGGAAGTGTGAAGCGCAAGCCCACGGGAGGTCATTTCTATGCCCTGTTAACTCTTCCCTAATAGGGTGACACGAGAGCTGATGTAGGCCATGTACACTGTCCGCACTGCTCCCCAGCTTGGCGATGGGACTCCTCTTCATCCTCAATCAAAGCTTCCATTCTGCCCTTCCACAGTGGCTTCTAATTCTTCACCAGGCAGAGGGGCAACCTGAGCAAGACTCCAGGGCAGCAGGGATCTTGGCACTCCCAGGGATGGGCAGAAGGCCAGGGTGGCCACATGGGCAGTGCCAGGAAAAGGCTGGGGAGCAGATAAGGAGGGCTCGTGCAGACGTGGGCCCCTGGAGAGGCTTTTGCCCTTCCTCTAGGCCCAGCCCAAGAGCGTTCCCTTTGCAGATTTTTCTCACTGTACCTTGGTGTAAGCAAAGCTTTCGGCCCTCAGTCAAGCCAGGGTTTATCATGCCTGGCTCTGCCTCACCATGCACCAAACCAGATGTAGAAGCAGCCAGTCAGAGGGGTCAGTAGTGACACAGCATAAGTCGCCTCACCATCACAGGGCTGCAGCTGCCCCAGGAGAAAGGAATGTGCTCATCTGTGACAGGAGCTGGAGGGCTTGGGGAGCTGCGGCCTGGCTGGGTGCTTCCCGCCTCTGACGAGCTCTTCCCTTCAAGGCCACTGCCACCTTTCCTCGGTAAGAGCTTCACCCTCCCCTGGATCATGTAGCTCTCTGCCTCGGGGGCAGAGGGTGCACAGGATGTGCTGAGGTCAGTGAGGAAGAGGGAGGGGTCAGATATGAGACGTGTGGCGGCTGACTTGGGACTGCCCACGGTTGAGCTCACGTCTTGGGCAAAAAGGAAAGGAAGCAGGCTCTGAATGTGGAGCCATTCCCCCCTCTGTCTATGGAGCTGGGCCAGCCCTGCAGCTCTCCCTTTGCCCCTGTCCAGCAGGACCCCACCTGTGTCGCTGCATGCAGGACAAGCGCTGTACAAGGCCTGGACAAGAAGATCCGGTGATTGACCGGCTTATCTGCGTGGATTCCCACACACGGGGTTTTCAGTGCTAACACCAGCATAGTCCTGGGCCAGCTGGGACAACTGGTTGGTGACCCTGGTGGGAAAGACCACCTGAGAGTCAGAAGAGAGGGTGAACTGCAGCCGGCGTGGGGAGGTGCCTCCCAGTGGCAGGCAGAACTAAAAGGCCGCTCTCGGTGGCCCTGGCCAGCCAGCCCTGCTGTCAGGCCTTCATGCGGCCCCGGTCTGCACTCGGCGAGAGCCGGCTGGGTCTGTGCTCTCCGCTGTTTGCCAAGGCTGTTATTCTCTCAAGCTGCGCAGTCTGTCCACTGGCTTCCCGTAGGCAGAGGTCAGCTAAGGACAGCTGATTAGCTTGCCCCTCAGGGCCTTTCTCCTGGTGACACAGCCTCTGGCTCAGAACAAAGGCCCCTCATTTAAGGAGGCAGTGACTGGTGACTGTAAGCGTGCTGCCACCTGCTGGCCGCAGGGCTGTGATCAGGCAGTGCGCTTCCCAGCACACCCCGGTCAGCGCGCTAGGCTGGGATGGGCCCACGACATGCGCGAAGGGCACAGGAAGGGTCTCCAGCCCCGGAACACCCAGGTGGGCAGTGGACACCCCGGGTGCCGGCCAGCATGGTCGCTCTCGGCCACCACAGTATCCTTGGAACTCGAGGCCGGGTACGCTGGACTGGCTGCGCTGGAGTTGATTATTTAATATTCAGGAATCTTACAGGCATCTCTGTCAGCTTGAAGTCAGTAACTGTGGGAGTATTTACACCATGGCAAAGGAAAAATGTTGCGGACAAGAGCTTTCCCCATCTCCCAGCCCCCTCCAGCCCACCTGCCTGCACGCCACAGAAAAGCCCCATCGGACTTGCCACAGGTTATGTGCAGCTGCGGGGGGAGGTGGTGGTGGAGCGCTTCCTTAGTTTGCACGAGGGCCTGAGCTACACACACACACACACACACACACACACATCCCTTGCAAATTGTGGACAGGCAATGGGATTGCCACAGAGAAAATCCAAAAATCTACAGGGACGCGCTACTGCAGCTAATGAAATACAGGGGCTGGGTTGCAGCTCAGTGGTAAAGCAAATGGAGAGGCCCCTGACTCATAGCGAGCATGACAAAAACAAAAATCAAAAGTGTTATAATATTGTTAATGGAGAGAAAAAAAAAAGTATCACTTGCTAGTAAGGTTGTTTTCAGATAAGCCAGTAAGTCTAGAATGCATGTTGCTGAGAATGCAGAAATGCATTCCAATACGAGAGCTCTTGCATACATTTTGATAAAAGAGAGGTTACGAGAAACTTTTACCTAAAAAGCACACATGTGCAGATGAGGGCTGTGGAATCAGAAACAGGTGAACTGGAGTGAGGGTTCTGCTATTAGTCCCTGGGCAGATCCCACCGGCTCTTTAGCTCCTGGGTTCCCACACACAGGCAGAGACAACAGTTGTATGGCCTCATTCTGAAGTTGTGAGATGACTTTGTTTTCTTTTTTAATGTATTTAGTACTCACTATACGGCTCAGACTCACAGTGATCCTCCTGTTTGCAGCCTCCCAAGACCTGGGATGACAGGCATGCACCACCACACCAAGTTTCAATCACCATCTCAGCATGCCCCTTGGGCAGGGATGGTACAGCATGCCAGGAATTGAATTCTGGTCACTGCGCTCTGCCTAAGCAGGTGCTCTAATCCGCTGAGCTATCTGGCCAGCCCATGAGGCAACTTATTTAAACCTCAACACCACCAGGCACATAGCCAGGCCTCCACACATGTTAGGTATTATTGCTTATTGGTTAGAACCTCAAATTGAGCAGCTCTGCAGCTGATTTTGCCATGACCCTGCAAAAACGAGTTTTACCTCTGGATGCCTTTTGCAGGAAAGGAGTAGGAATTTGTCCTGCTGGCCTCAGCACCAGCTGAACTTTGGCATGAGTCCCAAACCTGGTTATTTCATTGGTCCCTGCCATTAGTAATAAGCCAAAGTATTCTTTAGAACATAGAAACAATCAGATAAGGAAGCATTCTATATGTAGGAAAAGCATTAAGAAGCCAGACCGTGTACAGCTAAAGAACAAAGAAGGCTTTTGGATTAATAAGTCACTGCTCAGTTAAGATGCCCATTATGTAAGTTCAGAAATAGCTCGAATCTGACACCAACCTCAAGATCTGAAATATTTTTGATTTTACCGTACCTGATTTGGGTCATGTTACCAATAGGCAGGTTACTTGGCATGTAGAAAAGAGGAAACAGGGGCTGGGGAGATAGCTCCGCCGTGTCACAAGGGCCTGCCTGGCAAGTGCAAGGTCATGAGTTTGAACCCCGGTCCTGCCAAAAGAAGAAAAAAAGGAAACAGAAAGCATTGCCCCCCAGTGGGAGGAAGCCCGGGGCACAGAGGACTGAGCTTAACCACCCTGAGGGAGGAGGGCAGGGCTGTGCAGTGAAGAACCGTGGCAAAGTGCCAGACAGCCTGGCTGTTGCCGCCCGGAATCTGTACTCTCCTATCTGTTTTTGGATTAAGAACTTCACTCATGGGGCACTGTAATACTTGGGAGAAGATGTCGGGTTGCTCAGAAGCAGCTACTTTCATTTCTAGGTAGGTAGGAGTTGGCATGGCACAGCTTTGCATGTTGTTAAATAGCCTAAGATTTGGTTAGGTTGCAGAAGACACAAAACATAAACAGTAGCACCAACTACATTTATTTCTCCTCCATATTGATGAAGTCCAGGTGGCGGCAGCCTGGGACAGGCGTGGCGACTCCACAGTCACCACCACACAGGCCACTCTGCAGACGGAGCAGCCGGCTGCATCCTGCCCATTGTGCAGCTCTGGCCTTGTGGTCCAAGAGGGCCACGAAGACTCCAGTCAGGGCTGCCTTTGGACCACAGGAAAACACTATTTTCCCGAAGTCTGACCCTTTTGGTTCCAACCATTGGCCAGATGTTATCTCATGGCCTTGCCTAGATACAATAAAGGTTTAGAAAACCTTTATGCCAAATAAGGGTACAAGGTATGGGTCCAGATAAAAGTTAGGGGTTCTATTTTTAATGAATGAAAGTCAGTAGGGGAAGGTTAGGCACAAGTCACCGCAGTTGGCCAATTTCCCTCCAATAGGAAACTTCTAGGCCGCACCCCAGGACAAGTTACCTCAGGAGCCCAGTCTGTCAGGGTGACAGGGTTCCACTCTGCAACACGCTGTCTTGCTCTCTGGTGACCTTCACTCCCCCCATACCCCACCTGTCCTTGAACCCCACTCTACTCCTCTCTAGAACCTCTCTGAAGCTCTCCTCCTTTCCAGTTCTGCTCACTTTGGACCGCCACGGGCCTCCATGACCGTGATCTAGGCCACTGTAACAACCCCTGTGGCTCTTCCCACCTCTCCCTAATCCATGAAGCCCTCCTCCTGATAGGGCATGCCACATAAGCTCCGAGCACCACTACAACACACCCTGAAGCAGGATCTCTCTCCTCAAATCCAAGTTCCTCAGAATTCTGAAGACTAGGGCTGGCCAGATAGCTCAGCAGACTAAAGCACCTGTTTAAACAGAGCACAGGGACCTGGGATTTGATTCTGGGTGTACCATGCCAGCCCCACCCCCAGTGCATGCTGAGACTGTGATTGAGACTGGGAGTGGTGTCACATGCCTGTAATCCCCAGCGCTTAGGAGGCTGAAAACAAGAGGATCACTATGAATCCAATCTACATAGTGAGACCCTGTATGAAATATATGTAAAAAAAATTCTGAAGACTGTGAACAGGATTTTGCCTGAGGTTTTTTGTTTGTTTGTTTATTTATTTATTTATTTATTTTTATTATTAGGGAAAGGTCTACAGGGTGTTCAGGGTCTCACTACTAGATTGGACTCATAGTGCTATGCCTGTTTACAGCCTCCCAAAAACTGGGATTATAGGCACGTGCCACCACGCCCAGTCTCAATTGCCATTTCAGTGTGTGGGCCCCCCCCCCCACACACACACACAACAGGCTCAGGGAATTGAACCCGAAGCTCCTGTGAGGTGCTTTAATCCACTGAGCTATTTGGCTGGCCACTCGAAGCTCTAGTCAGAGAGGGCCGCCTGTCACTCCTCGTGTGAGCTGCACTGCGCTGCCCTGTGCCTTTGTCTTCCCTGGACCCATTTTTTCCTTGGTCTCGGCCTCCTAACGCGGCTCCACCTGCCTCCCAAGTTCAGCCAAGTGTGTTCTCCTCCGGGAAGTCTACCCGTGCTCGGATGATCCCTGCTCTCCCATGGGCTGGCACAAGAAAGATGCCGTTTCTCCCAGGCCTGGTCTACAGGTATTCCTCCACCTTTACAAGAAGGTGGCTTCCACAGGGCTGGGCCTGCACATGCTCACAGTTGTTGCTGCGTTGATGCTGGGAGAGCAAGCAAGCGAGCTTCGTTTGGACACACAGAGAAGCAGTCCCCCACCCCTTCATTTAGGGCACTGTGAGGGGTGATGAGTGGTACTGGGAAGGATTATTGTCGTCTCTCCTTGTCTTTTTTTTTTTTTTATCAGAACAGCCATAAGCATAGCTTGGGGGATTATATGTAAAAGAAAAGATTCAATTATCTGAACCAACTTCCTTTTTCAGGTTAAGAACCTCAGTCTCAGAGCAGCAAGGTCACCGAGGCACACTCCAAGCCACACAGCAGAGCACAGGTTGGGACCTCGACAGTGCCCATGTCCACCCTCCTGGTTTTCTGCCCCATCACAGCAGCCATCTAGGTGAAAATGCCGCCCAGTACCGAGCACACAGCTAATTGTTGAGAGACAGATCTTGAAGGTCGCACGTAAACACGTTGCCTACTGATTTTTATTTGATGTTTATCACCCTAAAACTCTGCTTAAGCACCAAAGGGGAAAGGTGTGCTGTGTCTTCCCAGCATTCAAAGGCTCCGTGGGTTTCCTTGGGTTATGGAGATTTTCCCTCTTTTCCATTATCACTTTTCCCAAGCACATAACAAAATGGCTTGTCCAGTCCTCTGTTAGGACTAGGAAGTTTCTCTGAGATCTCCCATTCTCCCCCTGGGTTGTCACAGGCTAGTCTTGACTGGAATAGATAAGACCATGCGCTGCTGAAAGATCCTTTGTTTGGGACTACAAGCAGGTCATTCAGTTTGCCCCATTCATTATCCCGCTGTACTTTTGGGTTCCAAGGTTAAGGCCTGGGGCACAATGTTGATGGAAGGGAACATTAAGCGCCACACCCCGGGCACACTTGTGTTTATTCTCTCCACTTTCACCTCCCTTCTCCCGTGAAGGTTACGGCTACAGCTCAGTTCTCCAGTGACTCACTCCAGGAAAGAGACATGTGACAAGAACCTGGCTCTCATGGGACTGTTTGCCAGGGGTGCCAGGACAGAGATGGCATTGTTCAGAGAAGATCCAGGAAGTCAAACATCCGGAGACAAGAGCACATGGTCAACTCTCCCCACAGGCGGGAAGAGAACACATTTTTCTTCCCACTGGTCAGTCTATGTATTTACTTCTAAAGGGCACTCAGAAGACTTCTGGAATGTTTACTCCCTCAGGTCTCAATTGTGGCATTATTGATGGGCCAGGAAGGTGACAGGGGACGGCTGCTCCTGGAGTCCTTGATCTGTTGTCCACCTTTCTGAGAGTCCTTGAGATAACATTATCCCATGTTCATTTTGCAGATAACCCTACAGAGCAGCAAATGAGACGGTCAAAACCTGGTCTGGGCTGATGGGAAGCACCTTCCAGTGACAGCGGGTCCCTTCAGGTCCCTTTCCCTGCCAGGCCTGGGCTCCCTCTGAGACCAGTGCTATGTGGTGGTAGCAGGGCTAAATGTGTGCTTCTGCGAGCACTGTCTCACCCAAATACACCTCTGTTTTGACATTTTTCTCTCCATCTGTATATTCTTCCATCCCACAAGACTTTCTTCATGAAGACTTTCTGGTTAGCTGGTCCTGAGGAACTCTCTCTCTCTGTCCCCTTTTTTCTGTCTTTGTGATTCCATGTCTGTCTCTGTCTCTGTCTCTATCTGTGTGTGTGTGTGTATCTGTCTTGTTTCTATCTATCTATGTCTAGCTATCTCATAATACTTCCTGCTTGCACCCCTCATTTGGGCCTTTTCTTTTTCTTTTCTTTTCTTTTTTTTTTTTTTTTTTTTTTGAGGCAGGGTCATGTTTGGCATTTCTCCAAGAGGAATAATACAGTATAGGGCTTATTTTATTAGATTATTTTATAATGAGTCACCCAAAGAATCATGTACAAGGAGTGCAGGAAATCTGTCCACACACTGAAGACCAAAGAATCCAGCTGAGGGCCTGGATCCTAATGTCCTGCATGAGTCCAGCTAAAGACCTAGAGCCCATAACAACACCTCCCATAGGTTCAACCGGAGGCCTAGAGCCCCAGCAATGTCTCACTGAGGCCCACTTCATGGATCTGCTGGGAAGGCCCAAAGGGCAGTAGTGGAAGCTAGAAAGTCTGTGCAGGATGAAGGATCTGTGCCAGCAGGCTGAGGGATCTAGAGGAAGCAAAGCTCAAGGGAAGCACCAGAGGTCCTCCAAAGTACCACAGCCATCCTCAGTAACAGCAAGGTCCCAATCTCCTCCAGCAATGAGGAAAGCTGAGTTCCCATCAGGAAAGTTCACCATCTTCCCCTCCAGAGCCAGGAAGAGATGCTCAGGATGAGGACCAGGGCCCTCTCAAAGAGAATCACTGCCATTCTCAGTGACGAGACCCTGAGCTCTTCCTCCATTGAGAACAGCCAAGTTCATCAGAAGAGCCAGCAGGACAAGCTCCTCCAAGGGAACCAACCGCTCCTTACAGCTTCTCATACCCCCCGACAGCTTCCCTAACAACCTCATCTTCTCCTCTTGTTCTGTTTCTTACACTGCCGGCAACAACCATCAGGTGGCCTCCCACACCCAGCACCACGCTTGTTCAGTTGAGCTGGGTATAAAAAGTTGACCATCCCCAGTTAGCAATCCCACAGGCAGTGTCTTAACATGTTGCACATGTTGGCTTTGAACTTGCAATCTGTCCATTTCAGTCACCTGAATAGCTGGGATTACAGTCATCTGTCACCACAGCCACCTGTGACTTAGTTTTTAAATAGAACTTAGCTTATCTTCTACAAACTAGCAAGTGTATGCGCAACTCCTGCCCTGCTGTAAATGTGTCGAGGGGCTGGGACATGCCTTTGTTGAGCCCAATAATTCTTTTTTTTTTTTTGTCTTTTTGAGACAGGGTCTCGCTATGCAGTTCAGGCTGGCCTTGAGCTCACTTTTGTAACCCAGGCTGTTCTTGAACTTGCACTGATCCTGTTGCCTCAGCCTCCCAAGTGCTGGAATTATAGGCGTGCACCACCACACCTGGCTCATCAGCCCAACAATTCTTACACTTGATCTTAGCCAAAAGACCAAGAAGGAGGGCTGGTGAGATGGCTCAGAGATCTAAAGCACCTGCTTAAGCAAGCTTAGGCAACCGCAGGGACCACGGCTAGATCCCTGGCACCACATGCTGTGCCAGCTCCACCTCTAGGGCAGGCCGAGCCAGCCATAACATAAATAAATAAAAATAAACAAAAGACCAAGAAGCGATGACAACTCTTGGCATAATGGAAAACGCCAAGCTGTTGCTGATAAACAGGTGTTGAGTGATTGAACAGGTTAACGCTTAGGCCCTGGGAATTTCTGGGACTCTGCTAGGTAGCCAGGCCTAGCAGACAGCGACAGGCAGCTAGTGCGCCGCCACCCTCATTTCTGTCCAGGTGAAGACACAGACATGGCTCTGTCTCAGGCCCCGCCAGCTGCAGCGGGGACAGAAAGGCTTCCGACCCTCCACTCAGCTCCAACGGCACCTCCAGTCTCCTGAGGGGCAGTCTGCCTGCTCGGTCCCAGACCTTGTCCTTTGCTCCCCAGGGCCTGCTGTTCTGCCTTGCTCTCCCAAGGCTGACTCTCCTCTCTGCGGACTCTCTTCACCTGGAAGCAAACTGTTAAAAGGAAATGAGGACCTTAGAGTGGTGGGCACTGCCCTGGGGCCCCGCTCCACAACGGGCGCTCTAGCTCACTTCCCAGTCATCTCCCAGGCCGCCCCCTGCTTCTCCTTGCAGCCTGCCCTGGGGTGAAGAGAGAGCTCTCCAGCCACACCCCAAGATGCCTTTCCCTACACCACATGTGGTCGCTAGCCTGGCCCCGGGGGTGTGAATGTGCACCTTCGTGTCCCTCCTGTGACCAGGCTGTGAGGACTCTGAAGGTGCCACCGCTTCTTACCTTGGTTCTGATGCCCAGCCCTTGGTTGTCACACAGCGAAGACGAGCGACTGTCAGCTGGAGATGTAGATAGACGGCGCGTGAGGACCTGTCTTGCTCCTCCTCTCCAAAGATGCACAACACGTCCAGTCAACCTGGTATCTACAGCTTCAGCTGCTAAAGCCGATCTCTGGCCTGGACGGAGCGCCACTGCAACAGGCACGAGTCTGGTCACCTCCTGGGTGACAATGACCGAGGCAAGCAGGGGGCCTGCTCGGGGTCATTCCCAGTGTGAGCAATGGCCCGGGGCTGTGCCCCACGCTCTGACCCTGCCAGCACATCTGCAGACTAACAAAGTTGCGACCTGCTAGTGCCTGCTGCCTTCCCAAGGCAGCTCTGCCAGTCCTGGCCTGGGACGTGGGCAGCGTCTGGGAGATGACACATCCACCGTCTCTGCTCTGCCATTTAATCCCCAGGCCCTGCCACGATACTGCCCTGCACACTCCTGGGCCACTGAGGGCCAGCGCTGTCCTGGCACTATCCTTGTCGGCCCATTAGGTTGTTGTTGTTTTTAGCAAACAGCTGATGTCTCATGGAAAATTTAGTACTCGCTTATGCCTGTTCCATTTAACTTCTAGTGTGTACGTTTTCTCTTTATTAGCAGGGACACTTCCTGGAAAACTAGATCTCTGTCACTTAGTGGTTTCATGTGTCCCTTCTGTTCCCAGAGCCAGAATCATATGACAGAACAATTGGTTGCTATGGAAATGACTGTACCACCTCAGGCATCAGCTTGTGCGGGAGAGAAAAGGAATGCTGTGTGCGTAGGGTGGGGGGGGGCTGCGGGGACCCGACAGGCGCTCTGGACTGGAGCCTGCGTTCTCAGCCTGCCTAGCCCTCTGCCCCGCTTCCTACTCGCAACTGTGACCCACGTCACTCAGCAGCACCCCGGCATTCCGACTGCCCACTTCACCCACACAGGAAAGCCGTCTGGGCTTGTCTGCTTCCACGTCCAAGTCCAAGGCCCCTTCGGTGGCGATGGCTGCCCCGCCTGGCCGTCCCTGCTGGGCTCAGCCCTCCTGCTCCCAGTGAGCTTGTTCTCAGTTCATTTGAGCTGAACACTTGCTCGCTTGTGCTTTCCTTCTCCTGGTCCCCTTTCTGCTTCTGGTAGCAGGCAACGCCCAGCCCCCCAGGGAGCACACGGAACAGCGGCAGGCTGGCTTCCTACCGAGCCCAAGCCAAGCTCTGCTGGCTACAGGTGCCTGATAAGTGGCACTCAGAGAAATGGGAGGTCAGTCCCTGGCCTGAGAAGTGAGAGCTACTTGGTCCTCACCCAGGAGAAACAATGGTCCACCTGGACAGCTCTGGGCCTAATTTTGGACACTAATAATCCAACAGACAAAAACAAAATGCTAAAGCTTCAGTTGCCTAAAATGCCCTCATAGTATAAGGAAAGAATTAGAAAACAGGACCTCGTTGTTTGTCTTTAAAAAAAAAAAAAAAAGTTTATATTATGGCTGGTTCAGCCTGCCCTGGGGGTGGGGCTGGCACAGCATGTGGGGCCGGGGATCTAACACTGTCCCTGCAGTTGCCTAAGCTTGCCTAAGCAGGTGCTTTAGACTGCTGAGCAGTCTCGCCAGCCACAGGACCTTGTTGTTTGAAAGTGTTTATTTACTTTATTGTCTCTTTGAGACAGGGTCTCGCTATGCACTTCAGGCTGGCCTTGAACTTCCTTGGTAGCCCAGGCCTCAAACTTGAAACGAAAGTCTTGCCTCAGCCTCCTGAGTGCTAGGATTACAGGTGTGCACCACCACACCTGGCTTTAAAGTGCTTATTTATCAACTCATAAGTACACTTCTGGTTCATCTTTAGTCTCAGTCAGTTGCCTGTCACCCAGAAATATGGTCACTTCCAGCCCCTAGGTCCATGGCGGGCAGGGCCCTCTGCCTTTCCTGAGGAAGATCCGTGACTACCCTGCCATGGCAGGTTTCACAGCCCCGAGGCACCGAACCTCTCCCAGAGTGAGGTTTAGGCGAGAGGTGGGATGAGGCTCACAGACATGGAGGGGGGGAGGGGAGGAGCGGGGGGTGGGAGGGGGCGGGGGGGGGGTGGCTACGAAGTCATCTATTTGCCACGTGGGCTGTGCCCCTACATCCAGGGTGAGATTCCCTATTTTCTGGAGTCTGCTCCCCACCCTTTCCTCAGAGGCATCATGTGGGGAAAAAAAAAAAGGCTGGGAATCAGCACAACTTGGGGTGTGGGCAGCACCCAGCAAGACCCCGGAGGGGGACGGAAGAGATGGCTGAGCCTGCAGCAGGCTGTCCCGAGAGGATCCCACACCCAGTGGCCAGAATAAGGGCCGTGAGCTCATGTGGGAGCACACGCCCAGATGTGAGACACTTGAAACTGGAGGCAGGTTTCTCTTCCTACTCTCTGGGGTATTCCAGTGAGGGCCTTCTAGAGCCCAAGGGGATGCTGGCCAGGGCATCGTCACCAGGCAAAAGCACACACTGAGTTGGCCAGTGGTGGACAGCAGAGCCGGGCCCACAGGCAGACACCTGGCAAGAGCCGGCTGGGTCTGGTCAGGTCCGGAGGGAGCTGCCACTCCCCTTCCCTCCACTGTGCTACCACCCTGGTCTTCCTCTTCTGCCCGACAGAGGCTGGTGAGGCTGGAGGAGCCCACTTATGCGATTTCACCCCTCTGATTCACTCAACCCTGCGGCCCTGGCTCCATGAGACCAGGGCTTGAACAGCGGCACTTAGAGTCCTTTCTAGCTTTCTAACTAGGCTAATGTGTGTCCCGTGGAGCAAAAGACCCTCTCTGCTTACATTTTTTCGGGTATAATTTCATGTATACTACATACATGATAGATATTTTAGCAGCAGCCAAGGTACCCAAGGCCCTCGCTCCAAAACTATCTCTGTAGGAAAGGGCAGAATTTGAATTCAGGCTTCAGGGTGGCCCAGAGCTGGTGCTTGTGGTTTGGCTTTTTGGAGACTGAAACAGAGTAGGGCTGAGGGCCTCACAGGCACCACGGAGCTCAAGGTAGGCGGGGGCAGTGTTCCCTGCACAGCCACCCAGACACTTGCCCTGGTTCAAGCGCTACTTCATGAGCTATTCCTGGGAGAGATGGAGCACAGCTCACAGCCACCTGAGGCTGAGGAGCTCTGACGGCTACTGCTGTTTTCCATTGACAACCGCGGTCCCCCATAATATCAGCAACACGGTGAGGACCCAAAGCACCAGCTGCAGCTGCGTCCCTCAGGCTCCGCCCAGCCTGCCTCTCGAGGCTGCACACTGTGTCCAGGGGCTTCCTTCACAACACTCGGAGGAGGACAGGGCAGCTTTGGGGGGTCTGGGGCAGGGGCTGCAGCAAGAAGAACATTCTGGGCTGGCTGTGGTTTCTCAGCTGGGGCCAGCTCAGGGTGGAGGTAACTGCATTAGGAGAAAGATTGAAAGGTTAATATGAGACCAGCTGATACTGAAAGAGAACAATTAGGGAGGTTAAGGGGTTTAATATTAGATTAATGACTGCGAGAGGATAAAGCTCACAGCTTCCAGGAAAGACGTCTGACTCAGAGAAATCTTCTTAGTCGAGGGCTCTGCGTCTGGTTTGCTGACACTATTCTGTTCTTGGTAACTGAGAAAAAGATTCTCATTTGTTCATATTAAATGTGTTTTATTTCCTCCATCTCCCCCATTCCCTTCCTTCCTCTCCTATAGGAAAACGTCTGTTTTCCCTCAGGTCCTGGCCTGAGCTTCAGGGCCTCTTTGCCAGTAGCCTGTCCCTCCACGTCTCTCTATCCAGAGAATTTTCATCCAGCTCCCTTGGTGAGCATTTCTGTCAGCCTTGCTAGTATTTTAGGGTAGTTCAGAGCCTCAGATGTTTCCCAGGCCAGTGGTTCAGCGAGATTTTCTGAGGCTGCAGGAGTTAACCCACACGTGAGGGATCCATGTGGGTGGGCTCATGTGGCTGAGGACACCGGGGACTGTGGGAGTTTCCAAACCCAGCGGCTCATCTCCTGCTCTCCAAAAGGACTTCAGCATACAAACTCCCATGCCCTGCCAGGCCCAACTGGGTTAGAACCTTGGAAAGAGCAGCCCAGGGTCCACGCATGTCAAAGCCCCGCAGATGACAGGAATGGCTCAGGAACCTTGGGCTCAGGAGGAACAGGGAAGAAATGCAGACCAGAGGCCAGGGACCCCTTGGACCACGCACTCGGTTCGGTGTACCTTCCCAGCTCCCATCCCAGCCAGGGACCTTTGTGGGGCAGAATTTATTTTTACCTCACTTCTCATCACAACCCCCACACAGTGCCAGCTGCATGTTTTAGGTGGGAGCTGAACTAATTTGCCGAGTCTCTCTCTTGTTTACCTGTGTCCAATTTTTGAGCTGGCATTTTCAGAGGCCTGGCTGGTGGAGACCCAGCCTGTCTGTCCCACAGAAAGAGGCATAGCCCTACAACTTGGCAAACAGCACCATGAGACACAGAAGCCTGGAGCTAGGAGAGTCCTCAGGAGTCCTCTCATGCCTCAGTTTCCAAATTTGCTTCTTGGTGCTGTAGAGATTCCCAGTGGAACCTCAGGGACCAGGAAGATGGAAAAGTGGGGGCCTAATGGGGAGAGGATGGGGACAAGAAGAGGTCATTGCCACAGCTCTGCTTGGTTACTGTTGCTATGAACCTTAACTGGTTCCCCAGCTTCTGCCCTGGGCAACCCCCATCTCAAGCTCTTATGCTTCATCCAGTGTCTAGAATGATTATTTAAAAAAGAAAAAAAAAGATGGCCAGTCACGTCGTCCTTTCTGATCAACAAGCTGCATGTACTTCCCGAGCAACGACCCCTGTGTATCCCCACAAGCTCCCAGCTGCCTCCTCTCCAGCCCCGCTGCCCGCCTGCAAACCTGGCCCCCCACACAGGCTCTCTCCGCCAGGAATACCTGGGCACTCCCTGTTCGTCTGCACAGAGCACGCTTCCTGGATCCCGCTTACTTCTGCATTGGGGGCCCCCAGCCAGGGGGGCCCTGTCCTGCGGGCCTCTGGCCCTTCCTCTTCCCTGTGTATTCCCACACAGAGCACAAGCTCCTCGAGGGCCAGGGCTTTGTTTTACTGGGGCCTGTGTCCCCGCACCCAGAACAGCACCTGGTATGCGGTTGGTGCTCAGTGAATAACGGCCTGCTGAACTCCTCCAGCTGCTTTTGAGTCTAAAACTATTCTGCACAATTTCGTCTTTTCAGAACTTTCTGTAGTAAATATGTGCTGCTGTTAAGAGTCACAAAGGGCGGTAAGTGACACAGTCTTCTCTCCAGGACCATTTTTTTTTT
>PVKN010016138.1:0-18057 GCA_004027915.1 Capromys pilorides
AAAACTAAAATTATTTTTATTTGCTGAGCCTAAAGTAAATGGTCTAGGGCCTCAGAAGTACATATGTACAACTTTAGGTTTTCTCTGCTAGAATTCCAATTTAATTTTTCATGAGGAAATCTCGATTGGATATAAACCACAATTTTTCCCTTTTGGATGCAAATTTGGGGGACCTAGTCCATAAAAACAGAATCTTGCAAGGGGCTTAGAAATTTATATTTTAACACACCTGCTAGGTAATTGTACATGCTAAAACTTAACAATAAACACATTTAAAAATGAAATTTACCTATATAAAGAAAAATGAACACCAGAATCATTTGTGAATGCTAGTAAGCTTTCAGAACAAAATAGTGAAATGCTACAAAAGAGATTTTTAAAAAATAAAGGAGTAGTTCTGAATTCTTGTCAGAAGTTCTATATAACCCTGATAAAAATGCTACAACAAAAGGAAACTATTAGCGAATATATTTTATAAATTCATACATGAAAGTTGTTAACAAAATGTTTGATAATGCTGTAGAAATCATGAGCAAGTGAAACTTATCCCAGGAATGTTGACAAGAGGAAAATCAATCAGGTGCTTCATGATACTTTAAAGTGGTGAAAGCAGCATGATTCATTTAATGGATGCAGATAAAACACTTAACAAAGTTTAACACTTATAATGTTAAACATTTCCATAAAGATAAAAGACAAAATCCTGTTGCTGTTGGAGTCTGTTGAAAAGTAATGGCTAACTTCTCCACTTAGTTGTGAGACATTAGATGCAGAGTTCTTAGAGCAGCACCTACAGTAAGGTTGATGTCTCATACAAGATTTTCAAAAACAAATAATTGACACAAATGTTTGATCTTGTCCCATGCTTCAAGAAGTGGTAAGTAACCACAATTGATGGCATGATATGAACTCACTACCTTTTATACAGGAATGGGCATTCTTTCTTCTTTGTACTTATATTTTCTAAAGGAATTTTCTTTCTCTGTTTGGTTTTGAAATCTAACAGAATTTGAATGCTTTAGGCAAAGAGGCTTTGTTTCTGACTGTGTGACGGTTGTGCAATAAGACGAGCGCTTTGCGTTTGTTCTGGTCTTGTCCTTGGACCACCTTCTACAGTTTCCTACTTTACCAGCCTATCTGGATGAGGCTTGGTTTTTATGTGCAACATCAGATATCTTAGAAAAATATGAACCTGTGTGACTACTTAGTGGCTCCCCTTGGACCTTTGTGTTCCAGAGTTGGCTCGCACTACAGAATATCACATCCCCAAACTCAGAGATCTGAAATATTTCTCCACTTCTCTTGAGGTTTTCTTATAGGTAAGAAAACCAAAAAGCTATCCCGAGAGTTATAATATGCTCTTAGCCCCTTATTTCAAATTCTCCACACTTTAGTCCTCTCTTCAGAAAGAAAAAGAAAACCCACTTCTACCCATAATAATCCACTTACTCCCTATACTTACAGGACACAAGACAAATATCAAATATCAACCTTATTTTGTAGAGTGGAAGACTGAGTCCCAGTAAGACTGGTTAATGTGACACTGCAGTGGCTAGCTGAGCTGTCATCCCTGTAGGCTGCCTGTGTCTTTCATCCTTCCAGACCAGTGACAATCATTTGCTTATTGTCTTTGTTGAAATACAGGTTTCACAAAGTCATCTACAACTTTCCTTGCTTACAAGGCTTAGCACATTGCAGATTTCCAAGAAATAGATTAAATGAATAAACCATGTTAGGTAGCATGCATCAGTGACTTGCAGATGAGGAGATGGAGCTAGAAAAAAACCAAACAATCTCTTCCAGATGAGACAAATAAACAGTACCTCCAAGATTTTAAACCTGGACCATTCACAATGCAATTTTTCCTCATTCCTTTATAAATCATACTATATTAAATCTTTTCCAGAAAATGAATAAACAGTAAGGAAGCAATGAAGAAAAATTTTCCTTTAGGAGATTGTGGTTCAAATCACATTTATCATAAGGGTTTTAACAGTACTGGAAAAGCAGGAGATACTCCGAATCTCCACCAGTGACGGTTATGGCTTGATATACCTGCTATAACAATGACAGTGACGGTGTGATGAGGGCAACAGGAACTCCTATGATAGCAAAGAGGGGAAAAAACCCAGGTTTCATATATAGGACAGAATGGTGCTTACCTTAAGTAGGCCATTTACACATTGTATGCACACTTCAATGTGTTCAGTAAGAGAGATCTTCTATTTGATCAGAGCAAGGAAAACATTCAAAACCAACAGATACTGGTTGGCTAAGGGCATTAAAATAATACCTAACAGTGTTTTCTACAGTTTATTTCTTTCCACTTTTAACCTGTTTTTTTCTTTCACTGTTTCTTTGACAGTCCATGCAACATTATTAAATGGGAAAGCAATCAAATAAGTTAAGGAAGGCACACTAGACTGAAAAACATCAATAGAATTGTAAGAAAAATAGTGATTAATCAGATTTGCACAGATTTTTTTTTTTTAACAGATTCATAGATAAAAGGAAAAAGGAATATTTTAACCTATGGTGATAATGATGACACTAACATCAATGTACTAAGAATAATATTCATATTCGGAGCACCAAATTGAGAAAGCCATAATTTTAATAAGGATATTCCATGAGTTCTAAGCCTTTTCATTCAACTGTTTCCTTCCAGCAGAAGGAAACTGAAAATGAGTTGGAAGGCAGATATTTGCTACATTTCCCAGTCAGCCACAGGCGCAGCCATAGGGATCGCTCATGCTTTGACTGATCCTCTGTACTGAAGCTTAGTCACTGGAAAATTTCCCAATTTTCTGTCTCCTGTTGTAATCAAAAAGAAAGAAAAGATACATATTTAATGAATAGATAGAACAATTGTTTTCTCAGTTTGAGTGATCTAATCTAATGTTTCAATCTTTTGATCAATAAAAGACTAAAATACCTTCCACTAACTCCTAAAAGTGGCAAGAAAAGAAAATGGAATTAGTAAAATAAGATGGATATAGCAGATAACAACCTGTGGACAGAGACAAATGGATAACCTGGGAACAGAAACAAAACTTGTGCTTACTTCTGTCTTTCATTTTTTCCTTTACTAATTAATTCAACCAATCCTTATTGAGTATCTGTCTTTTTTTTTATGCATTTAGTACAGGGGATACAGGGTCTACAAGGTCTCACTACATAGATTGGACTCTTTGTGATGCTCCTGTTTTCAGCCTCCCAAGCGCTGGGATTACAGGTGCGCATCCCCACACTGTCTCAAAAGTGGTCTCAGTGCACCCCAGGAGCGAGGCCATCAATGCACTCCAGGGATGACCACAGCCACTGCACTCTGCCTAAGCACGTGCTTTAGTCCGCTGACCTATCAGACCGCCCTTGTTTTTCTTTTGTTTTTGAGACAGAGTCTCACTATGAAGCTCAGGCTGGCCCTGACCTCACTATAAAGCTCAAGCTGGCCTGGAACTCATACTTATCAGCCTCTGAAGGACTGGTGCTACAGATCTGTGCCACCATGTCCAGCTTTGTACCTATTTTGAGCAAGGTTAAATATATGGATAACAGCATTGTCCTATCAATACATTTAAGAAAATCTGCAAAATAAATAAATAAACAAATAAATAAAATAAAATAAAATAAAAATAATAAGGGTTGGCCAAATAGCTCAGTGGATTAAAGCACCTGCTAGGAGGCTCAGGGTTCCGGGTTTGATCTCCGGGCCTGCTGTGCTGACCCTGCCCCTGGGACGTGCTGAGATGGCAATTGAGACTGGGTGTGGTGGCACATGACTGTAATCTCAGCTCTTGGGAGGCTGCAAATTGGTGGATCACTAGGATTCCGTCCAGTAGTGAGATCCAGAACAGGAATACCCTGTAGACCCTTCCGAGAGAGAGAGAGAGAGAGAGACAGAGAGAGAGAGAGAGACAGAGAGAGAGAGAGAGAGAGAGAGAGAGAGAGAGAGAGAGAGAGAGAGAGAGAGAGAGAAAATCTGGGTATCTTATGGTCACGTGGCAAGACATGATGGCTAACATTAGAATGACACCAGTTCGGATACCTGGGGTGGATGAGCCTGAATGGAGAGTCGCACGTATAACTCCATCTTTTGCTTCTCTAATTTTCTCTTCATTATCACTTAATTAATTTTACTCCATTATGCAGCATTCCAACAGCACTTTGCCAGCACTCTAACCGTCCTTATGATCTAACACTTCAAACACACTGCTCTTGCAACACCCTAGTGCTGAATAAACTCGCTGCTGCGCGCTCCTTGCTGGAGCTCTTTGCTGACGCGCTCCCAAATGTTTTGTGTTGTTCCACAACCATGTTATCTGCAAACGCTGTGTCAGAGCGTCACGTTCTCCTGAACTTCCCATCCCTGCCATTTTTCACCTCTTTGAGGTCAGCACTTCACAAGATCTTCTACCTACCAGGAAAAAGATGTGCTGTCAGCTGGCCCTTTCTTTGACCTGTAAGACACATGACATTAGTTATTAGTCACCAAATGCACATTCGCTGTCTCCTCACATAGCTGTGCAACCTCATTCAGCAAGTGGAGCACAACCTCATTGCCAAGGCCAAAGCTTCCGGCAGAGCATCCTACTTAACTCCTCCTCCCTATTCAACAACTTTACATAATTAAATTGCCCTGCACTCCCTTCAACCCTTTTTATCCTTACTTACAAAAGCTTCATTTCCATTCTTTCTTCTGTTGTTTTTTCCTTCTCCTCCCTTTTCCTGCATCTCCCTTCCTTGTTCCCTTCTCATTTGAACATTTTATTCCTACTTCCCCATGTCTGTCCATTTTGATCTTTATTTACATTTTTAGTTTCTCATACAAGAGAAACAATGTGATATTTAAACACGTGTGCCTGATTTATTTCACTTAAAAATACAGTCTCAAACTGCACCCATTTACCTAGAGATGTTCTAAGTGGATCATCCTTATAGCAGCACAGTACTAAGTATATAAAATCCACATCTTCTTCATCCGTTCATCCATTTACAGGCACTTGGACTATTGCCAAAATATAGCTATTAAAAATTCTGCTTCTATAAACATTGAGATGCATATTTCTCTGTGCTATGGTGCTTTTCAACCTTTGGGGAGACACCAAGGAGGGGACTAGCTGGCTCAAATGGAACCTCTGCTTTTTCTTTTTCGAGGGATCCCCATTCTGATTTCCATATTGATCGCACCACTTTTCACTCCAACCCCCACCAACAGTGGAGAAGAGCCTCCTTCAACAGCTTTGCAAGCGTTGGGATTGGTTGAGTTCTTAATGATAACCATGCTTTCCAGAGTGAGATGAAATCTTGCTGTTGTTTACATTTGCATTCCTTGATTGACCAGTGATGTTGAGTATTTTTCCTATACTTATTTACTGCTTATTTCCTTCATCTGAAAAGCATACATTAATTTCAGATGCCTAGTTTTAGGTTGGGTCTTTAAATTTGAAGGCCAGATTATTTATTTATTTTTATTTTTTTGTGTTTTGGCGGGACCAGGGTTTGAACTCACCACCTTGCACTTGCCAGGCAGGCACTTCTGCCACAGAGCTAAATCTCCCTGGCCCCAAGATTTTTTTTTTAATTCTTAAATAGTCTAGATACTAGTCCTTCATCTGAGGGACAGTTGGTAGATTTTTTCTTGTTATATCTGCCTTCCCTCTATTGGTAGATTCTTTTGCTGTGCAAAGCTTTTTAGTGTGATGAGATCTTAGCTGTTTGTGCATTTTAATATTTCCTATGTGACCGATGTTTTATTCATAAAATGTGTGCCTACACCCAAGTCTTTAAGAGTTTTACCTATTTTACCTTCCAGCTGATTTAGTTTTTCTGTTTTAATATTCAGATCTTTGATCCATTTCAATGTTAGTTTAGTGCATTGTGAGAGAGAGATAATGGTTCTAGTATTAATCTTCAGCATGTGGAAAACCAGTTTTTCTAACATAATTTATTAAAGAGACTCTTTTCCAATGAAGGTGTTTTGCACATTTGTCAAAGATAAGGTGGTTAAGCATGACTGGACTTGTTTCTGCATCTTCTATTCTGTCCTATTGATCTGCAGTAACGTGGGTATCACTGCATCACTTTTTTTCCCTTTTATTTAATTGTTTGCCCTGTCTGGTAGATTAATTCTTTTTCTTTTTCGTTTCTTTTTCTTTTTTTTTTTTTTTTTCCTGTGTGTATTTGGTACAAGGTCTCATTTTGCAGATTGAACTCACGGCGATTCTCCTGTTTTCAGCCTCCTCAGTGCTGGGATGGCAGGTATGCACCACCATAGCCAGACTCTATCTCACCAACTCAGTTGCACCCTGGGAACAGGGGCGGCAGGACATATGGAACTGGGAATCAAACACTGGTCCCTGAATTTGCTAATGCAGGCACTTTGTCTGTTGAGCTATCTTGCCAACTCTATTCATTCTATGGGATTTATAGAATTGTTGTCTTTTTTTTTTTTATCTCTTTCCAGAATATCTTCCAGAATTTTTGGAAGTACTGGCTTGGGTGTCATGAGTTTCTTCAGGTGTTCTTTATTATGGATATATCTTGTTTCTCCATCCATTCTGAAACATAGCTTTGTGAACTACATGAATATGAATTCAAAGCTGTTTTCTTTTAGTGCTTGAAATTCTTCAAGTTCTCCTGGGCTTAAAGGTTTGTATTTAGAAGTCTGATTTGATTCTGATGGGCTTTGCTTCATAGTTGTTTTTGTTCTATTCTAAACCACCTTTCAGTGTTTTGTTCTTGTGTTGAATTTCTATGATCTTGACTATTATATGCTATATCTTCTTGTCATAGTTTTTTAGGTATTGCTTATTAGAGTTCTGTATGCCTCAATTATCAATATGTCAAATACTTTTTTCCATATTTGGGAAGGCTTATGGCACTCTTTCTGTGAGTAGTTTCTTTTTATGTCAATAAATATGTTGCCTTAGCTAAAGTAGTACAAACAGTAATGACTATATCTTGAAGCACAGGCTAGAAAATGACAAATTTTAACAACTCTTGATTTTCCAGCTTAACCATAGGAACAAGATTAATAGTTACATAGCAAAGTCTAAAATCTCAACCTTAAAATTATATACAGTAAATATCCCCTCAATAAAGTGATTTTTTATCCTCGGGGGAGAAAATTTAAAGGGGATGAGAGGAAGAAGTAGTGAAATAGAAGAAGTGGAGGAGATCAGAAGTAAGGCTGCAGGGTACAGAACAAGGAAGATTACTCAAGCTCTGGAGAACTGGTGAAGAAGATAGGAGGGAAAGAAAGAAGAAAGAAACAAACAAAAACAAGAAAAAAGAGCAACAAGAAGCAATTGTAAAACATAAAGCAATGAAAGAGAAAAAAGTCCACTTCAGCATATGTCTCTACCATCACTGGTAGACAAAGGAGGTAGACAAAGCCCAGATCCACACTGTGAGACCCACAATAGAATTAGGGTGGTGTGGTGGATTTTCCCAAAGATTCTGCACTCTCAACTCCATTGAAATCCTAGCTGATCCTGGTTTCTGGGTGTGAGACTGGGACCCACACTCCTCTATCCACAATGCTCCGGGTGCCTCTCACTGGCTGAAACTCAGCTCTCTGACCTTGAGTGTCTCTCAAGGCTACTCCTCCACCACACACTGCAGCCTGGAAATGAAGGCAACCCCAGCTGCTTCGAGTCACTGTGGCTTAGCCCTTTCCCTTTCCCAAGTGACATCAGACCTCTCCTCTTCTCCTGGGGAAGTCTGGACCACAGTCTCTCACCAGCGCTGGCACACAGCATCCCTTGCTCTGTTCCACTGGTAGATTTCTCTATGGAGAAGCCTCTGGGGTCTTCCGCAGTCACTGTGCCTCTGTAGGTTTATATACCACTCTCAGGCCCGTTGCTGGAAATAAGGCGAGAGCACTGGTTTCCACCTCCCTCTTCTGCTTTGAGGTCCCTGCCTTACTCTCCCTGAGGACTTCAATTCTCCCTTTGGATCCTTCCTGTGTTCCAGGGATCCAACTTCTCTTCTTCTCTTCCCCAAGTTGCTATGGTCCAGCATCTGGGCTCCAAATCTCAGAAAGGCTGACTTGCCACTGATCACCATTCTCGGCCACCCTCCTAAAGTTCAGCATCCAATCTTATGACCCTTTTAAGGGTTCCTTAAGTGCCTCCCTGTTTTTTTGTTTTTTTTTTTCTGGACTGTGACTTACATAGGGCTAGCCACCTCTACTTCAAGATGAACATAAGAGATGTTGTTCAATTTGTGTGTTAAAAGTTACAGAGAATCTTAAAAAGTGAAGTAGAGAAATAGAGGGAATTATAGAAATTCAAGGACAAGGATGAAGCAAGGACACAAACTCAGAAAAGATGAAAGCACGTTTGGAAACCAGGTGGTAACCTGTTTGACACCAGCAAAGATTTCAAGAGAAGTTGATCCTAGTTCAAGGAGGAATTTGACCACCAGGTAAAGAATCTATTCCCCTATTTAACAGACAATAGCCATCCATAATATATTTTTAAAAGGTCATAATATTTTAAGACTATTTAATGAGACAAGTCTTGGACTCTTACATGAAATGACGCTATGAAAAGAAATGATAGAGACTAGAATACAAAGTTGGAATACAGCTATTCTATGTTTTCCATTTGAGGATAATAATAGTTTTAGTCAAGGTGACAAGATGAACAGGAAGGAAACTGACTGGCTCCAGAAAACATGTTGAAGGACAACAACTAAATTTGGCATGTGTAATAGTCAGCACCTAAAAATCTAGACTAGAAAGTTTTTCTAAAGTTGACTTTTCCAGTGCACGAGAGAATAGTGAATAAATCACTATTTGATACTTAGATGGGGAGCTGAAAATGCAGAACCAGAAACAAGGAGAAAAGACTACAATGCTTTCACTAGTTTGAAAGTCATAAAAAATTTAAAAATGTAAGTTTCACGGCTGAGGAGATAGCTCAGTAGAATAAGCGCTTGCCTGACAAGTGCAAGGTCCTGAGTTCAATCCTGGTACCTAAATAAATAAATAAATAAATACTGTAAGTTTCAAAGTTTAGTTTTCCAAAGGAAAAAATATGTGGAGAAATGAAAAAGAAGGTGTCTTGGTTACTTTTCTCTCTTGCTGAGACAATACCCAACACTCAAAGTTAAAGGAGGAAAAGTTTACTTAGCTCACAGTTTGTGGTGGTTTTATTCCATGATCGGTTGGCTCCAGGGCGAGTGGCACGCGGTGGAGGGCAACAGTTCATCATGGTAGAAGAGAACAGCAAAAGCAGCCAGAACAAAAAAGGAAGAGCAGCAGAGAGCAAGCCTCTTTCCCCCTCTCTTATTGTGGACAGACTACCTGTCCCTGGGTGAGTACAGCACTCACGCTCAGTATCCCAGCACTGGGCCACGAATCAGTCATGAAGTTTAGAAGGCCGTCCTGTGACTGCGTGAGGCCTTGAGGAGACAGCGAGACACAAACCATAGCAGAAAGTCAAAGAGAAAAACCAGTCAGCATATCAACTGTTATAGAAGGAAACAAAAACAGAGCAAGCAAAGGAGACCTTTAACTTGTGAGAGTTGGGTAAGCCAAAGAAAGCAAACATGTCAAGAGCGTTCTAAGGGGCTAATGGGAAAGAGAAACCTATGGAAGATTCTGAGAGATGTTCAATCTTTGTGAAGAATTACGTAGAGATAGATAAGACGTTTCATTCATTTTTTAAAGCATGTGATTAAAGGGGAAAAATAGTTACAGCATGTTAGTTTAAGTTGGGAGGAGAATAGGTTAAAAAATTGTGCCTTTGGTTTTTTTTTTTAAGGTTTAAGGGGAAAGGACAACACATTTATACTCTGAGAAGAGTGATTCCTGGAGGAAGGAGAAATAATGTAATAAAGAAAATGACTATGGGATAAGCGTATTAGAGGGTGGAGAAACTAAAAAAGTAAGTGACAACAAAAGATAAGCAATAGAAAAAAGAGAGGACACTGATTGAGGAAGTGACAGGTTATGCAATGGTTGAAAAAATATCAGCTGTGAAGACCTGGGAGCGATAAGCTCAGAGATCTATGCAGACTGGATGAGATAATGTTTGTAGGAACAGTTGGAAAAGGAAGATAGGATCACAGGCAGTCATTCCCTCCTGAAATAGCTGCACAGAAGACAGAAAGGAAGAGTTTCCAAAATAGCTTTTCACATTTCCTTCTGCAAAGTGACTAATGCTAACTTGTGCCCAAATGATTGTTGTACCTGTTATGTTTCAGAAGCTTTAACCCTGGGAAAGCAAACAGATCTAATATATTGTGTCATCTCCAATTGATTAGGGAATCTGCTGTGTTATTGCAAGGGATTATCAAGTGCATTCCAGCTCGGAAGGATAGTGCCCTGAGATTTACTAGCAATGCCTACTTTGAGCCAGGTATGAAAGGTTGATATATTTGTTAACCATAACTGTACATTATTCAGCCTAATTTTCTGTCTAGAAACACCAATAGCGAGTTCATAGATATGTATTACGGGTTTATATGAAAGTAGAGAAAGCCACCTTACTTTAAGATTACTTAGCTGAAGGATTTGGACTTTGGAATTTGGCTTTTGAAACAGGAAAATGAGACTCAATCCATTTCTCTAATGTGGGTTCAGGTTGTATATTCATTCCTTCTCGGGTCAAAATTTCTTTGGAACTGTCTTGTAAACGTCTTTGAACTTTATGTTCAAAGAAGTCTGCATCCAAGTTTGCACCATAACCCCAAATTGGGTTATTGATATTCTTTGAGCATTATATTCTGAAAATGTTTTTGAATATATTCTTTTTAGTGGGATGAAGTGGGAGAGGGTGATGGAGATGAAGAGAGTGAGCAGCTATGCCCTACGGTGGCAGTCGGCAGAGGAGCCCTCCACAACCTGCTTTCCTCTCCCCTGATACAAATAGCAGCCAACGGCCCAGGAAACAGACAGGGTGTGGCAGAGAGACAGCTGGCCTCTGCCTTTGTGCTAAGGCTGCAATGTACCCTGGAGATAGAAATAAGCTCTAAGAAAAACATATTTATTGACCATATCTTATTAAGAATATAAACAATGATGGTTTTGAGATTATAATTTTGATAAATGTTGTTAAAAATCATCTCCACATTTAATAGGTACAGTCTTGTGTTTTGCACTGTTATAAAATTCCTCTGCTATGAGGCAATGCATTGTTCATGGGAAGCTGTTTTTAAAGGAAACACAGCTCTGTCTTGATAAATATCAGAAAACGGCCAGATGTTTCCTACTGTCTCAGCCAACTTAGTCAACAGTCCGATCACGCTTCTGCTGCTGCAGTCATGGACTGCATGCTGCCCACAGCATCTTCCCTAATGCGGAGCCCAGGGGCTTCACACACCACCAACTGCGGGATCTCAATAGTTAGAAATGAAACAAGGAGAACAAAATTAGAAGGAGCTTTCTAAGAGTGTTGGCCTTTCTCATGAAAAAATAAAATACAGAGGAGTTATTGTTAAATTCTCAATTCACAAAAGGAATAAACTTACTTCCTAATAGCAGAGAACACCACCATAGAGAAGATAGCATTTATAGTCGTTTCTTTTCTGAAAAGTAAGAACTCAATTAAAATATTTTTTAAAAAATGAATCTGCTTAAGGATAATAGATCAAGGAAAGTCAGCCAGTGAGTTTCTTATGGAATGAACCCAAAAGTGGTGGATGTGTCTTTCCTCCTGCACACTAGCCTCAGGGTCACCTTGGTGGGGTAAGGTGGGGATAGAAGACAGTGTAAATAATGTTGCATCATTAGGAGTCAGAGAGGTTTAAGGGTTCTTTATTTATCACCAGCAATCCCCAGACAGTATGTTCAGTAGGAAACGTTCTAGCGTGGTAGATTCAGTGGGAAACATTCTAACATGGTAGACTCAAAATGTGTGGTATGGAATCACAAAGTTAAACTAAAGAGTTTGTAGACATATAAGGAGCCAAAATAAGGACACTGAGATTTCTGGGGGGTGTGTGTATGTGTTATTAGAAGGGTTTTAGTAAGATTTCTCCTGGAGAAGGGTGAAAGAAGAAATGTAAGGAACAGAACATGGTTTGTCAGTGCATATGAGCCTGGAAAGAGTTGCTGCTGAGTGAAGGAGATGTCCCCAAGGCAGAGGAGCACAGAGAAACATGAGGAGCTTGGTGGCAAAGGGCCCTGCTCAGAAGCCAGCTCCAGGGATGCGGCAAGTCTCAGCTAATAGGAATGTAAATGCACAAGGAGAAAGTTCGCATTGAGAATGGAAGCAGATTGCAAGATTTCAAAGAATGGTTAATTAGTGAGGAATGAAGGCAGGAAATTGATACAGGCAATGATGCTCTGAGAAGTGTGGAATTGAATAAAATCATAAAAAGCATTGTACTCACAATAGCAAGGGAAAGTTTTTCCTTTCGTTTTGTTATTATAATTATATAGATATGGCTAGATTGTGAAAATCACATTTTAGTCAGAGAAAAGGACACTGATTAATAATTGAGGACAAGAGATAGAAAAATCTAAGAGTTCTTGAAGTCAGAACTTACTGTCTCAGGTCCCAGGAGATTCAGGGATACAAGCACTCAGGAAGACAGGCTTAGCAGAAGAGAAAAAAAAATCTTGCTTCTTTACCAGGAAATGGAGGGACTGAGAAGAAACATTGAATGTTTGACACCTTTGAAGGAAGAAGGGGGCACAGTGGGGGGACACATAGGTCAAGTTTTTCTACTGGGTAGAACAGGATATTTGCCAGCAAAGTGGGAGGCTGAGCTAAGTGGCGGGGGTGGGGGGGGTGTCTTTAGGGGATGGGAGTAGGGTGGTAACTGGTGGAAAGGAACACCTCAGTAAGAAAAGAAAATGGCCCTCAAAGTGCAGGGCAGATCAGTCAAGCTTCTCTGCATGTGAATAATTTCCTGATGGCAGATGAGACTCAAGAGAGTGGTGTCCAGGATGGGCGTCTTCCTATGAATTTGATATTCTTCTCTATTACTTCTTACTGCACTACTGTATATGTAACTATGTGACTAATCTCTGAAATTCATAGTTCTTTTTGATTGAGTAGACCAATTAAATTACCAGCCAGGTAAGACAATGGAAGGCTGAGGAGTATCCCAAGTTCAGGTGAAACTGAGCAACTTAGAGAGAACCTACCTCAAAATAAAATAATAATAATAATAATAATAATAATAATAATAATAAGGGTTGTGCACTTAGCTCAATAAACTTTGGGTTTAATCTTTAGTATCAAACAGTGAACTATACCCTGGAAAGGCCCACCCCTGAACTGTTTCTTAGATCAATTTTACAACACTGGTGTGATCTAAGGAAAGCTTCTCATATCAATCACTGGTGTCCAGAGATGACTGTAAGAGAAAAATAAGTCAATTTGCATATCCTTATTCAAAGAACCTTAGAGCAAAAAGTCTTGGGCTCCAAAGAAAATCTACGAGGTTAGAGCAATGTAACTAACAAAAATCGATTGGTAAGAAAAAAGGCCAATTCGTTTAGAAGGGCAAAGTCCATTCTGGGCTGGTGGGTGGGGATCCACTGTTGGGTAGCTGGGCCGGAATGTACCTCAGAAGCATCTGTACCATCCCCAAGTTGTAGTCTGGTAAATTGCTGTTGCATATACATGAAACTATGTGTAGATCAAGGAAAGGAGTCATAAATATCAAGCCTTCACCTGGAAGTAAGTGATATTCAGTACAGCAAGCATATTACTGAGAGATGGAAAGTCTGTGATTAACTTATTCAGAAGGAACAGAAAATGTGAACTGACCAAGCCTGACATTCGCCTAACTTTTGCATTTGTTGCTCAACTTGTGTCCTTTTTGAACTATGTCCCACACTTTTTAAAAGTTTGGGGTGAATACGTGTCAGGTGAGAAACCCAACTATCCCTCAACACTTGGGGAGATTTTCTTTAGGATCCTGGCAGGTACCAATACCCATGGATTCTCGAGTTCCTTCTATGAGATGGTGCAGTGTTTGCATGTAACTTATGCACATCTTCCCCTTACTTTAAATCTTCAGATTGCTTATGATACATGCTACGGTGCAAGTGGTAGATAAATACGTAATATACTCTATTGCTTGAGACGAGGAAAACAATCTGTTTATGCAACCATTATAGATTCTTGGTTGATTGAATACATAAGAGGAAAACCCATGCTATAGAAAATTTTAATGATAGAGGAATTTTCATAGTTTACTGGGGGAAGAAAGAGAAATGTACTGCTGTTACTTGGAACCAGTGAGGACCTTTATGCCAGGTGTGTGTTATCCACTCAAGTGTTTCCACCACTGGGCTCTGAGAACCAAGAAAGATGCACACTTACCCCAGTTTCTTTGAACTTCAGGGTAGCAGGTCCATATTCAACACATTTTGACAAACAGAATGAAGAAAACAAGGGAGGTGGGGAGGTCATGAAGGGGTTAGTTGGGAAAGGCATTCAGCCACCTCCTTATAGGAGCTGGTGCAAAATATAACCAAAGCAACCTCCCAGACACATGCTGATTATGAGGAAAGGAAGAGAAGCCTTCTGGGCTGGCAAGAGCATCCTAGGGGTAAAGTGCTGTGGCTGAAAACAAAGTTTGAGAGCAAAGATGAGAAGTCAGGAACAAAGCAGTGCAAGCAATTCGCTGTTGAGGAGGAGTCAATACCAAGGAGAAGTTCATGCCGGTGAACAATCCCAGAGGAAAGGCAGGAGTAAGTCAAAGGCAAGATGTAGAGGCATGGGTGAATGCATCATCTTTGATATGAGGCAGAGATTTAATCACAGATAGATCTGTCAATGTTGGATTCCTAAGCACTTTATTTCATAGCTATGTAGCTATATTTTAAGGAAACATCAATGCAGCCTGACAGGAATGGAAAAACAGAGAGAGAGAGAGACAGAGAGAGAGAGAGAGAGAGAGAGAGAGAGAGAGAATATGAGCTGTATAATAGTAGCAAAAGTATCGGAAGAGGCAAAAGGTGCAAGGGTTTGTGTAAGGAAAAGAGCTATATTTAGAGAAGTTCCTTAAACAATTTAGATGAAAATGAAGGGAATGAAATTGAGTGCCTGAGCTAAGAAACACGAAGTTTAGCTGTCTACTTCGTATTCGAGCCTCTCTATAGCTGGGAGGTGGGGTGAAACAGAGGCTGGGAAGAGGGAAATGTTGGGCCAGGACCGGACAGCATGGCTTGGACAGACGGGCTGAAAGGCTGCCCCAGGGAGAGCTATCTGATCGAGCCCCAGTGTGTTGTTTACTCTTTTATCTGGGAAACTGCTCTTGACTCAAACATTGAATGTTTGTGTCATCTAAAGTGTCTTGGGAAAAAAATGTGTGTGTGTGTGTGTGTGTGTGTGTGTGTGTGCGTGTGTGTTATGAAAACACAGAAGAAAAACGCAGCAAAAAGGTAAAATGTGTGGGGACTGGAGGGATAATTTGAAAATTCAGAAGCAGAGTAGAGCTTGCGAAAGTCAGTCCCTGGCATCTTACAGCACACTCAAATTATGAGACACTGCGGCAGTACAGTTATACTGTTAAAATCACTGAGCGCCTGGTGCCCACTGGTGGGGGCAAAGGAAAAGCAGAGTGTGGGGCAGCACCTGAGTGAAGGAGAGACTAGAGGTGCAGGCGCGGGCAAGCACCAGGATTTACCTCAGGGAGAGGGGAGGTTGGAGACTTACGGGATTCACCACTTTGGGATAGCAAACACAGAAAAATCTTAAGGTAAGTCAATATTTGCAGAGGAAAAGAGGAAGGGAAGATAAAGGAGGTTAAGTAATAAAAACAACATAGATAAAGTGACAAAAATTAGCATTTCAATAGTTAAGTGCATAACTTCAGTAACATATTATCATAAAGGATGTAGTCTACATTCTACTCAAGGAACTGGTCTCCCGGAAACAAGGTCAGGCAGGGTCCAGGTTCGTGGTCTCTTTGACCTTCTGGCTCAGATGCCTAATTTTTTTTAATGTTCCAGTTTAAATAAAGCATCAGGAGTCAGGCCCTTGCCAAACGTCAGGCTTAGCATAAGAAGAAAATCAAGAGTGAAACAAATCATTAATGAGCCTACCAAGGCCCATGGGATGGGGCCAGGCCGTGGCCTCCCACCCTTCTTATTCACTGGTATTCCCACAGTTCCCTGTCACGCAGCCTCCTACCTTCCTAGATCCTGCCCCTCCTCCCACTATTTTGCAGACCTCACTGTGACCTGCAGAGAATGCAGGACAGACTGGCTTTGGGGAATTAAAAAGGAACTGAAACATGAGAAAAGACGTTGAATTCTAGTGGCCAGGGAAATCAGATTTTAAAACAAAAAAGAAAAGATGAAAATACAGATATTAAATTATTAAATACCTAAGGAAGGGACAAAAGAGGTCAGAATTCTTTGCAAGTGATACTGTAATTATATATATATATATATATGTATATATATATAATTATTCGATATGTATATATATCACAAACAATTTTCAACCGGTGAATATAAGTATGTTCCCAAGAGTCCACCCAGCACCAAACTATCATCTGCACCTTAAAAAGACCTGCAGATTCCTCTCTCAGTCCAGGCACATACCCAGGTGTAACCTCAGTTTTTACTTCTACCACTGAACATGAAAACCTCATTAAAAATTCAGTGATTTTGTTCAAAACTTAATAATCACTAGCTTCAAGATAAAAGCTATTAGTATTCTAACCTAGAAATAAACCATGAAAAAGATGAACTGTTTAACCCCTTGAGTAGCATAGTATAATGGACGAGCGAAACTCAGGGGAGAATATCTAAGGGCGGTGTCAGAAAGGCTGTTATGTTAGACCTCGAAGGGGACGGGGGGCAGGGCGCAGGGTGGAGCTGAGCCTTCGGGTGCTGTACTGATGACATGGTGATGGAGGGGGTTGCATCCCAGGAGAAAGGAGGGCTGAAGCAGGCAGCTGGAAGTTCAGCTGACGCACCTGAAGGCTGGGAAGGGGCAGCCAGCCTAAATCTAAGGGGAGGCACTCGGAAGATGAAGGAAAATTCGCGAATGAACTGGCAGCCTCTGGTTGTGGTGCCAGAAAAAGCTCACGGAAATAAATGCTCGAGATCTGCCAGTCTGCTTACTGTGAAACAAGAAGACAGGGCCCAGGGAAAGGCACACGGCTATGGGTTCCACATCCTCTGGAACCTGCAAAGCCACACTGTCCGTGCTAAGGTCCCAAATCTATGCCTTTATATGGGACACATGCAATCTCCTTCCTCAGTTAAAAAGGCTTCACCATTTTTGCGTTTCTAACATTTTTCTTTTAAAGCTTTCTGTGCAGCCATCAACAGTGCTCATTGTATTGATTGATTGATTGATTCATTGATTGACTGATTGATTGTATTATGGCAGGCTCAGCTTGCCCTGGGGGTGGGGCTGGAGCAGCATGTGGTGCCAGGGATCAAACCAGGGTCCCTATGGTTGCCTAAGCTTTCCTAAGCAGGCACTTTAGATCACTGAACCATCTCTCCAGCCCCAAGTTCTAACATTTTTGAAGTAAAAAGAGAAATACATTGCCTTATAGACAGAGAGGAAAGCACATGTACACAGTCCAAGATACACGTCCATAGTTAGTGGTACACACTGAAATCCTAGCACTCTAGAAGCTGACATAGGAGTACAGCTGCGGGTCTGAGGCCAGCTGGGATTGCACAGTAAGGTGAAGGAGAGCCTGGACTATATAGTAAGGCCTTGTCTCAAAACAAACAAATGAAACAAATAAATATAATTATATTTCAGTGATTCTCTCGCCCTCTAAACTCACTAACGTATATGTATGTATTGTGTAGGGCAAGGACTACACAATAGTTAAGGAAAATGTATATTTGATTTGAAAAAAGAGTACACTAAATGGTGATAACTATTGGAACAGAGTGAAGATACCCAATGGTGTGGTGTAGAAATAAATAGCTGCATTTCAAGCTAGCTCAGACGGAGTGTCTGACCTAGAGAAATACTTTAATTCTGGGGCTCAGTTTCCCCTTTTTGACAATGAAACTAAGTCAGGTGATACTATTCTTATTCTACCTACATTGCAGGGTCAAGTGAAATAAGTGTTTATGTATTAAAAATATCAAGTCAAATAAGTGAA
>PVKN010016139.1:0-18059 GCA_004027915.1 Capromys pilorides
TAGATAGATGGTGAAATTAAGCCAGCCTGAACAACTTAGCAAGACCTTGTCTTAAAATAATGTATTTTTTAAAGCATTGGAAATGTAGTTCAGTAATAGAGCACATGTCTAGCACAAATGAGGCCCTGAGTTCCACCCTGAATATCTATTTTAAAAAACCTTAAAATTGCCTTTTGTGAGCATTAATCATGAAGAAGCATCTGTTAGGTTAGTGAAGATTAGTAAAGCACGGTTCTGGGTGTCAGTAGATAAATAATATGTAGACCAGCAAATTGAAGATGACACACTACCGATTTGCATAGCAACAACCGATAGGTGGAATTGAATAAAAGTGGACAGAAGAAGGCATTGAGCCTCTTCTAAAGAGCTGCAAACTTTCCTTTCACCTTTGGACATTTATGTTTTCAGAGTAGACTTGCAAAAGCAATACCACAATGAGTCCAGGGCACTGACCTTGGAATTATGCCTCCATCCTCCTGTTCAGAGACTTTCATCTACTTGGGTTGAGCAGCTACTGGATTCTACAGCTCTTGGGCATGCAGACAGCTACTGCAGGATCTTCTGCTTCTGATTTCACAGCCACTGTGAACTCTCTCACTTCTGGATCCTATTAGCCAACTTATTAAATCTCATTGTGTAATTAACACATTTATTTTATTATTCTGTTCTCCACAGAACTTTCAAAGCTTTCTCTTCAAAGTGTGAAACAACTATGTTAGAAATGCCCACTTGCTGCATCACTCCCTTTGCCATTGCCGTTTCATTCAGATTTAATCAATTTCACCCGAGCAATTGTACTTGTAGTCTTAATGGTTAACCATAGTTTTGTCCCATCTCATTTGCGAGTTCCGTGTTTTCTACCTTAAACCCACCTTACCACATGGTTTTGCTCTATAAAAATCCCTCAAGATGGCTGATTCTCAGGCAATCTGCTCAGGTTCCCCTTCTGTCCTTCTATAAGACAGGAGCTTTCTTTCCCTCAATTAATATATCTTGTTTTCAACCTCCATTGTTCCTCAAATTCATTCTTCAGTTTCTGAGAACACGACCTTGGCCCAGATATCTTTCAGGTTTGAAGTTTCATTCCCCTATATGATTAAAATCTATTTTAGTTATAAGTTCAATTTAATTATATCTAAGATCTTCCCAATAACTTTAATAGAAGTTATTAATAACTTAAATAACCCTAATAAGAGTTATTTAACTGTGTTGAGCAGTTTTATTTCTCTCCTTCTTTTCCCCTCCTTCCCATCCAAATACTAACCAGGGCCAGCCCTGCTTAGCTTCTGAGATCAGACGTGATCAGGCATGTTCAGGGTGGTATGGCTGTAGACCTTTTTTCCCCCTCTTTAGCACTATGGTTTCACTTTTTTAAGTTAAAAAATATTTCTCTATTTCCTAATACAACTATTACTTTTACATCCTTTTCAAAAAAGAACTATTTTGAGCTCTCACATATACTTTCCAAAATCATTGCATTTGCCTAGAGAAATTCAAAGTACTCTAAGTCTCTAGAAAGTACTAACCTTGACCTTTTCCTCTGAGAATTGAAATCCATTTTTATCCTATGTCCTAGTTGCAGATAGGTTCTGGCCCCCAGTATGAATTGCTAAATTATTATAGTGATCATCTCACATGGCTGAAACCCTTAAAACAACAGCCTATCTTCCCAATGACAATTTCCTCCTTCTTCCCTAGCCCAGTCCTATATAAAATTTCCTCTCACCTTTCTCACATACACAGAAGAGACCCCAATCAGTTCCTTACATGTAACTGAAATTTTCCCTCAACCTCCACCCCTAGAAAATGCCCATAACAGTCTCAGATTTCTTTGTCAAGGTCAGATGGATTTCTCCCCTACACCATCTTCCCTGGGATTCTGTCTGTGTCTTTGGAGTTAATAAGGCTTGTTTTATCTCTCCTATCTCTTTACTGCACCACCACAAAACCTAACATTTGAACCTAGATAAAGTTGCTCTAATCCTGAGGCAGGAGGATTGGTGCGAGTTCAAGACCAGCCTGGAATACCAAAGTGAGCTCAAGCCCAGCCTGAACTGCACAGCAAGACCTTGTCTCACCAAAAAAAAAAAAAAAAAAAAAAAAAGTTCTCTGATCACTTCTATTTTTCTGTTTCTGTCATTATTAGTAAGCTTTGACCTATTAATAGCATTCCAATGCACAATTCAGTAAGTAGTAACTAATTTAGAATAAAGCAAAATCATTTTTACCAGCTTTGCATTTAGTAAGCTAAGACAATTAATTTTATCCAACTAGGAAAACTTTAGATGAACTTGGAGCTTAGAAGGGCATAAATGTAGTACAACCAAGAATTTTACTAGTCACTAATGGTTATACAGTAATGGTAGTTCTCAATTCTCTGCAACAATGAAACATGTAGTTATGATTTGGTTATGGTTTGTCACTTTTGAAACTCAGGTTTAATTTAAATGTAATCTCCACTATGAGAGAGTAAGAGATTAGGCCATTGAAACGAGATTAGTGCTTTGACCTCATGAATGAATTAATATTCATATGATTAATGCATTGCTGGATTAATAAGCTATGGAGTTTTCTCAAGGGTAGGTATGCAACACCTCTCCCATGCTCCCTTACTTCCTGCCCTATGACATCTTTCACTTCCTCAAGACTTTGCCAACATGAAGACCATTATTAGATGTAACCCTTCAAACATGGATCAGAACCATGATCCAAAATAAATCTCTCTTCTTCATAACTCACCCATCTGTGGTACTGTATTGTTTGCAACATAAAACAAACTTGGATAATATCCAAGAAAAAATAACACAGAAGGTCCAGTTTCCTACACAGATGTACACACACTGATCAGATAGCTAGAAATGGTTGTACCTTTTAATCAGAGTGTAGGTTATAAAAACTCATCTTGCTTTTCAAGCTGACTTGCTTGTAATCACTCTCCCTGTCTCATGCAAGCCCTGCCCATTTGGGCTATCTGCTTTCTTTTTCTCTTAGGAAATGTGTATTATATTCCATGAAGACAAAACTGAGTCTGTCCTGCATTTATACACAGTACAAAATGCAGTATGTGATGTGAGTCAGTTGTAGCTTTGGATGGATATATGGGTAAATTTAGGGATGTATTAGTGAAACAATATATTCAGCTATAATATTTAGCTGCTTTATCCTCAGTACAAGAGGTAAATCCATGCATCACAAACTCAACCCAATAATATTTCAAAATTCTAATCATTCTTTTCAGTGCTAGCTACATACATTATTAAATGGATGATTTGATTTTTCTTCCATGGATTTCATAACAAATGGTCATTTCATGCTTGTGTGGGAACAAATCATAGCTTATAGAAATTGTTACAATATTAGAAAAATTCAGGCTAAAAATAGCTTCCAAATACTCTTATGTGAAGTGGGCTTGGAGAATATGGAATTTAAACATTATCAAATAGGCTTAAAATAAAGATTCCTGATAAAAAGAAAAGAAACAGAAAAAAAAAATTAAATGTCACATTATTTATTAAAATATAATAAAAGTAAATAAGATTTACATATATGGGACTGGCAAGTAGAAAGCTCAACAGTAGAAAGTGCCTGCTTAGGCAAGCTGAGGCAAGCACACAGGGACTGTGGTTTAATCCCCAGGACCATATGCTGTGCCAGCCCCATCCCAGGGTGGGCTGAGCTGGCAAAAAAAAAAAAAAAAAAAAAGATTTACATTTATGTTATATAATAAAATGAGAAGATCTCTCCAAGGAGTCATTAATGATGTCATAGTTAGATCTGTATTTATATATCACCTTCATATGTGACTATAAAAGATTATTGGCTGATATAACAGTATGAAAAAAATGAATACTTCTAGTTAGACCTTTTAATATTTTTAGCTGCATTAGGTACAATATTCCCTGTGTTTCATTAACTTTATTAATTTACCTCTTCAAAATTAGTTTATTCAGGTTAGCCACATAGCTCAGCACACCAAAGTGCCTGTTTACGCAGAGCTTAGTCACTGGGGTTCAATCCCCAGCATGCTAGTGCTGGCCTCATCCCCGGGGTGTGATGAGATGGCAACTGAGACTGGGAGCAGCAGTGCGCACCTGTAACCCCAGTCCATTGGAGGGTGAAAATAGGAGGATAACTATGAGTCTGATCTGTGTAATGAGACCCTGTAGACCCTGTACTAGATGAAAAAAAAAAAATAGTTTATTCATGCACGCTGTTTCAGAGGATTATATGTGAAAGCTATATAAAATTGTTGTTTACAGTTAAAATGTGCAGTGAATAATTATGCAGAATTGCTGTAGTTTGGTTATGTGATGTCCCTAATTTCAAAGGATTGGCTTTCCACATGGTGTTGCTGGCAAGTGGTGGAGAGTTTTTATCTCTATCTATCATCTATCTATCTATCTATCTATCTATCTATCTATCTATCTATCTCTCTATCTATTGCATTACTGGGGATTGAACTCAGGTCTCTGTGCTTGCCAAGCAAACACTTATTCTACTGAGCTATGTCCCTGGCCCTAAGTGGTGGAGACTTTGAGAGGTGGAGCTTGGTGGACAAAGTTAAATGGTAAGGCATATGCATATTTACATACATGCGTGTATGCAAGTCGGGTATCAAACCCACAGCTTACATGCTAGGCAAACAGCCAAACATGGCTAACGCTGCATTACAGTGTGTCTGTAGCCTAGAGGAATGGGCATGCTCTTGAAGGGGAGTGTGGGTTCTTTCTCCTTCCTTTCTCCTTCCTTCCAGGCTGCCATGAAGTGAGCAGCCTCTCTGCCATATGCTCTCACCATGATGCAGGCACCCACCACCAGCCAACGGCTAGCTAACCATTTGCTACAAACTCTAAAACCAAGAGCAAAAACAAACTCTTTTGCTTCTTATAGCTGATCAGCTCAGGTATTTTATTACAGTAGTAGGAAGAGAACATGAGAATTAAAGCAGTTTAGTGTACTGTGAATGTTTCTGTTTTAAATTTTTTATTATATTTAGGCATTTTTAAAAATTTTAATTATTTTTTTAGGTTAAATAAATAATACCATTTGTACCTTAATTTGTATTCTTTTTTAAGTGGCTGCCACAAAATTTTAAAAGATTTGAATGCTAAGAACTTTAGATCCATCTTTGAAAAAAAAAAGTATTTGAAGACATAATGCTTATGAGTTTTCCAAAATTGATGATAGACATCAAACCATACATCAAGAAACCCTAGAAAACCCTGATCAGTATGATTATGAGAAGCTAGAGGAGAAGGTGCAAGGAAATACATTTTTAGTCTGAGAAAACAAGCATAGGGACAGAAGTGTTCAAAGATGATGGCAGTTAGGGCTGTGATTTCAGGACATTTTTATTGTATTTTAAACACATAAAGTAACATGAATGCAAGTTTAAGAAATCAATGTTCAAGCTCAGAATATATGTAGCTGTATATTTTACATACATTTGAAAAATAAAACTGAGTTCATTTAGCTATAACACAGGCACATCAAAGCTGACCCTTCTTTATATGAGTTTGGAAAAATGTGTTCAATCATGCAGCCACCACCACAAGACACAGAATATTGCCATCATTTCCAAAGGTTCCATCCACTGTGCTCATTTTGGGTCATTCCTCCTTTTCAATGCTAGCTTTAGGCAAAAATTATTCTTTCTTTCTTTCTTTCTTTCTTTCTTTCTTTCTTTCTTTCTTTCTTTCTTCTTTCCTTTTTTTTTCTTTGCTTATTAACCCCACCCCCACCCCCAAGGCAGGGCTGACACAGCATGTGATGCTGAGGATCAAACCACAATCTCCTACACCTGCCTAAGCTTGCCTAAGCAGGCACTTTAGACTACTGGGCTATCTTGCCAGCCTCTATATTTCAGATTAACATATTTTTAACTTATAAAGAACAGCATGTTCCTCTTTGCTTTTAGAAATATCTTTATAAATGATACTGATACATAATTCTATTCTTTTCTTTTTTAATTTTTTAAACTTTATTTATTCATGTTATTGCTGGCTCAACCTACCCTGGGGTTAGGGTTGGCACAGCATGTGGTGTCGGGGATTGAACCACAGTCCCTGAAGTTGCCTAAGCTTGCTTAAGCAGGTACTTTAGACTACTGAGCCATCTTACTGACCCTGCTGGTACATAATTCTAAAATACTTCAAAATATCCCCACTATAGTAGCAAATTATCATAGAAATTTCATATTCTAGTGATTTACTGATCCACACTACAAACCTGACTGACCTCCTCACCCTCCAGCTCCTCCAAGTTACATGGAAGTGACTTCTGGTTCCACAGACCAACCTCCCCACCCTCCAGCCCTGCTGAGCTTCCTGGGAGCAACTTCATGTTCCACACAGCCAGCCAGACCAATCTATCTGCAGATAGGTGCAGAGGAAGTCAGACAAGAGATAATCACTGAAGCAAAAAAAGAAATCTCTTAAATAATAGCTTTTGAAGTAAAGAAATAACTGCAAATAGGTGTAGAAGAAATCAAATCAAAAATAATCTCTAAAGTAATAAAAAGAACTCTCTGAATTAATAGCATCTGAAGTGAAGAGACAGCTGCAGAATGGTAGAGAAGAAATCAGATCAGAAATAATTTTTGAAGAAAAAAATGATAATCATGATGAAAGAATTAATAACTTATTCTGAAGAAGACACTGATAAAAAATTTGAGGAGATTAGGAAAACATTGGACTCCTGGAATGAGCAATATATGACAGAAATAGATCACATGAAGCAGACTTAAAGAGATACACAAAATAGAAACACACCCAGAAATCCTGCACAAGAATACCATACTAATAGCTGCTAAAGAAAAGAAACAGATCACATTTAAAGGAAAACCCATCAGAATAATAGCAGATTTCTCTTCACAAACCACGAAGTCAAGAAGAGCATAGAGCAGAGTTCTTCAAGTCCTTCATGAAAACAAATTCTAGCCGAGACTGCTATACCCTGAAAAACTCTTTCAGTTTGATGGAGAAGTAAAATGCTTCCATGACAAAGAACAACTAAAGAATTTCATGATCACAAAACCAATCCTACACAGACTACTAAAAGATATTCTAGAGAGGGACCAAAACGAGTAGAACTCCACAAATGAGAATGGAAAGAACCCACCCAACAGGGCAAATAATTAAACACAGAGGATAAAAGGGTAACCAACAGCAGGTAAATAACATGGCAAGTATAAACCAATACATCTCAATTATAACCATCAGTGTAAACGGCCTCAATTCACCAATTAAAAGAAATAGACTGGCACAGTGGATTAGGAAGTAAAGCCCAACAATATGCTGCATACTGAAACACACCTAACTAATAAAGAAATTCACAGGATGAAAGTCAAAGGATGGAAAACAGTACTACATACCCTAGCACCTCAGAAAAAAGCAGAGGTAGCAATCCTGTTTGCAGACAGTCTCAAATGCAAACCAAGAATAATCAAAGAGATAAAGAAGGCCACTACATACTGGCCAGGGGAAAAATTCAAGAGGAAGAAATAACACTCATAAATATGTAGGCACCCAACACAGGAGAACCCAGCTGTATAAGACAAATATTAATGGACATGAAAACTCTACTATCCAATACAACAATCCTAACAGGAGACTTTAACACCCCCTTACTCCAAAAAGATAAGTCAAATAGACAAAATGTTAGCAAAAAATAGAACGGAACCAGTACTCGGAACAAATGGACTTAGTAGACGTACACAGTGTTCCACCCAGCCACTTCTGAATACACATTTTTTGGAGCTGCTCATGGGACATTTTCTAAAGTAGACCACATACTAGTCCTTAGGTCATGCAAGAAAACAAATTATCCCATGCATATTATCTGACCACAGTGCAATGAAACTGGAAATAAATGACAAAATAAACACAAGAACTCCAGAAATACATGGAAATTAAAAAGCACCCTTCTCAGCAAACAATGGGTTTCAGGTGAAATGAAACAAGAAATTGAACAATGTCTACAATTTAATGAAAATCCAAGCACAACTTATTGGAATTTATGGAATGCAATGAGAGCAGTTCTTAGAGAGAAATTTATAGCTCTGAACTTACACATTAAGAAAACCAAATGGGAACAGATAAATACTCTAATGCTGCATCTCAATCATCTAGAAAAGAAAGAGTAAACCAAACCTAAAGACCAAAGACAGGAGGAAATTATAAAGATTAGAGCAGAAATTAATTCAATTGAGACAAAATAATACATGGAATTAATAAATCAAAAAGCTGGCTCTTCAAAAATTAAATAAAATTAATAAGTCCCTAGCTAACCTTATCAAAAAGAGGAAAGAAAAAAGTCAAATTCAAGCAATAACGAATGAAAAGGATGAAATTATATACAGACCCAGTGGAGATTCAGAAGATCATTCATAGCTACTTTGAGAACATTTACTCTCACAGAATTGAAGACACAGATGAAATGGACAGATTCCTAGAAAGGTACAAATTACCAAAACTGAATCAAGAAGATATAAGAATGCTAAACAATGCAATATCAGCCAATGAAATACAAAATGTAATTTAAAAAAAAAAACCCTACTGACCAAGAAAAGTCCAGATACTGATAGATTCACCACCGAATTTTGCAAGAAATGCACAAAAGATATAATTCTAATACTCCTTAAACTCTTCAATGAAATTGAAATTCTCCCAAAATCATTCCTGGAAGCAAGTATTATATTGATACCCAAATCAGAGAAGTATGCAGCTAAAAAATAGAACTACAGGCCAATCTCTCTCATGAGAGAGAATGATTTTGGGAGGACTGATCCCTGGAACCTCCCTTTTGTCCCCTCTCAGGCAGGAGGTTTTTCCCCCCAAATAAATCTATTTTGCTCATAATCTCCTAAAATTCATTTTTCAGTTTTAGAGAATACGAACTCATCCCAGGTACTTTTCAGGTTGGAAGATCAGGTTTCCCTATATCATTTTGAGGTTCCCTGTATCATTTGGAGGTCATTCATCTATGCAGGATCAGTTTTTACTCCCTGCGTCACTTCAATTGGAAATGATAATAGTTAATTGAACACTATTTGCTGAATGTTGAAGAGTTTCATAGAACTTTTAAAAATCTTTGGGCTGGTGAGATAACTCAGTAGAATAAGCACTTGCCTGGCAAGCACAAGGTCCTGAGTTCAATCCTCAGTACCACAAAAACAAACCTTTAACTTGTGGAAATTTTATTACATTTTGTACTGATATATTCCTCTATGAATTGATTTTTAGAATAAATCTATTATACTTAGTTATTACTATTATTATTTTAAAATACTAAAATATAGTATTGCTATATACCAAAGATAGGCCTTGAATTCCTTGTTTCTAGGAATCCTCCCATGTAGCTGGGACGATAGATGTGTACCACCACTCCTATTAATATTAACACTGAGTATTGAGGTCAATAATAACACCAACATTGATGTAAAATTCCACATTGAGGTAAATTTTTCCTCAAATTCTAGAGGACTGTTGTAGGCAGTTGAATTAGATAGAAATATTATAGGTAGTCAAAAAGGGCCACACCCTCAAGGAGACAAAAGTGGAAGACAAGGTGACCTTGCAACTTGGAAGAGACAGACACTCCCATATGGGCCAGACCTCAAGATAAAAGAGTAAAATACAGCCACACACTTCCCTAAGGATGGGCATCTGGGATTAACATTCTAAATAAGTATGAGTCACCTTGAAAGAGTCACCTTGACTCACCTTGAATGAGTCATTAACCTAATCCCCAACAGGAAGAGACCCTGTCCCATATTCATGCCCACTTGCTATGAGACTCGCTTCCCCATTTGGTATGGGATTTAATGAATTTTACCTGAGCAATGGTGCTTGTGGTCTTATTGGTTTACCATGGTTTTGTCCCATCACATGCCCATCTAAGCAAGTTCCCATGTTCTCCCACCTTAGACCCACCTCACCACATGGTTTTACACTATAAAAGTCCCTAGAAGGAACAGATTCCTGGGAACCACCAGCTGTGGGGGGTGGGGGACAGGCCCTCCTGAGAAATGTTTTGTTCCTTATTTTGAAAATACTTATAAATACTGACTAAGGGTTGGTGAGACAGCTTAGCAGGCTAAAGTGCCTGCTTAGGCAAGAGTAGGCAAGCACAGGAACAGCAGTGTGGTCCTCAGCACCACATGCTGTGCCAGCCCCACCGCAGGGAAGGCTGATCCCCCCAGCATCCAGGGGTAGTGGCTCACACCTGTAATCCCAGCACTGGGGAGACTAAAACAAGTCTGAGCTGCATAATGAAACCCTGCAACACACAAATACATTTTAAAAATAAACATAAATACTGATTAAAATCATGACATTTTAACATTTACCTCTGTTTATGTTAAGTAGAGATGGGGATATACACAAAGATTGGATATTTTCTCTCTCATATTTTAAATGTAGTCTCTTTTTTTGTCAGTCAAAGCACACAATATATTTACTGTAAAACATTAGACAATGTTACTTTTAAGATATGTAATCTGAAAGGTTACAAATGTATTCACCATCAGCATGAACCACCAGAGAGGTTACATCAGAAATCCACAAAATGAGCTCTTACACTGTTGTCATGGTGTCCATAGCATTCAGTCAGATTAAACCAATGTCTCATTTGGTGTTTTGGATATGGCCCCTGGCTGTCAACAAGGGGCCCTAAAAGGGATTTTTCTTTTAAATATTGGGGCTCTGAGTTTTATGTTTCAAAGACAAGGCCTGGCTCTATGTATAGGCCCAAAGCTGATGAACACTGTTCAGCCAGTGTTTTTTGGTTTTTTTTTTAAAGACTTTTTCCTATACTAACAGGGTTTTATGTGTCCTTGGGGATTTGTTTTGACAGTGAAATGCTCTCTAAGTCTTTATAGATGAACAGTAATATGAATTACATTTGTAAAAATCATTTTCAGCATCATTTTGACTAGGTGGCAACCTGAATATGTTGAAGCATTTAGACAAATAAAATCTCTTTGGGATGAGAGCTGGGCTTTCAGGCATAGCTAAAAGGAATGGATGAAGAGAAAGTTATCTCAGTTATAGCTTAAGTGAAATATTTTGTTTCAGGTGGCTGTTTTTATTAGGGTACAATAACAGGAAGGAAAGTCAGGGTTGGAGAAGGACAGAGACCTGTGCCAATGTCCAGCAATAGGCTGGATTTTCTTTTTCTTTTCTTTTCTTTTTTTTTTTTTTCTAGTCATGATTTCTCAGGGGTCCCATGGTGATCACAAATGGAGATCACAGTCTGGCCAGAGGGAGGAGTCAAACCCAAAGCCCTTTAGTTTTACTGGACCTCCTGGTAAGCTTAGTCTGGGCTCTGAGGCCTCTGCCTCAGAGGGGAGCCTTGCTTCTTGTGGCTGCCTTTGAGTTAGGGCATGGCTTGGAGAGCCTCTTACTGTGGTACCTCTTAAGGTGGCCTGGCCTTTGATAGCAATAGCAGATGAATATAATTGTTGAGCTCTTGGAACCCTGAGATTCAAACTTAGGATCTATTTTTCTTAGTGCTGAAATAAAGGAAACTGTTTTATTCTTGATCTCTTTGTTTTTTCTCTTTGGGTTTCTCCATTCCTGAACATAGAATGCTAAGGAGGCAACTTTTACTTTCAAGTGAGCTATCTGTAACAAAAAGCTATCTTTTGTAGCTCTCTTCTAATATCTGGAGCTGACTGAATAATAAATTTATCTTTAAGAATAATCTGCCCCTTTACTGAATTAGAATCTAGGGAAGTATGTTTTACCAGTGCCTCTATTGAACATTTGAAGAAAGCACAGGGGTTTTCATTTCCTGATAAATAGCTGAAAATTTAAAATAACTAGAAGGCTTGGTTTTAGTTCTTTTCAGCACTAAATATAAAAGAATATATTCTTGAAAGTGTTTTTTATTCCAATCTCCTGCCTGTTAGGCCAGCAGAGGTCTTGTGTAGGTACTGCTCGAACACCAGTGGGAACTTATAGCTGTTTAAAATTAGCAATATGATATTTATCTCCAAATCTAATAACAGCTTGTAATCCCACTTATTTCTCATTATAATTCAGTGCTTGATTTAAGATTAATATTATATCCTTTTATTCTAGCTTATAGGTCTGAGTAAATCCTCTAAAAACATTAATGTACTTCTCAGGGTCATCTAAAATTTTTCAAGATCTGACTTTGTTTTAGGTCATTGAGAGAAAAAGGCACATGAACGCTGGAAGTTTCAAAAAAAGTTTTTATTTCTTTTAAGAATATTATTGTTGAGGAGCTTGTATAAACTCAGGTAAGAATGGCTGTAGCTGCGTGAGGACTGGATTATAACTTGTCTCTAGAAAGGCAAGTAAGAAAAATTTATTTAGGGTTTTGTCTTGTTCTCCTTTGCTTTGTTTTCTTTTGTTTTGTTTTGCTTGAGACAGTATCTGTTTCAGCCTGTGGAGTTCTAGGATTACAGGCATGGGTCACAATACCCAGGTTAGGCTGTGACTGAAGCTGTCAGTTCATAGGCTCTGATGGTTTGAGAGGAGCAGCCTTAGGCTCTGGGATAGTGAATGCCTTAGTGGCCTACCTAAGGTGTCTAGATTTCCTATAGCTCATCTATACATTTAAACAAAATCTTAGCAGAAGGCATTTTTGACCTTTTTTAAAATAGTATCTTTCTGAGACTGGGCGTGATGGCATGCACCTGTAATCCCAGCTCTTGGGAGGCTATAAACAGGCAAATCATTATGAGTCCAATCTAGCAGTGAGACCCTGAGCACTCTGTAGACCCTTTCCTAAAAATAGTACAACACAAACAAACAAATAAAAAGCCAACCTCATTTAAAAAAATTGAAAATGGCATCTTTCTACTTGTAAAATAATATAAAAATTAATACTCTCTTCTGTATTCCATTTTGACTCTAGGAGATAGGTAGGCCACACATACATGCAACTATTTTTTTAGTGAGTTAAAGCACCTTCCAATTGCTTAATGATGCACTCTAGAGGAACAAGAGACCTTGTGAATAAATGCAAAAAGAAGAGTGTTGGTATCTCTCCCCACTTCTAATTGGTCTTTATACCCTCAAGATATCTCTTGAGTAAGAGGCCTGGGAGATAGCTCAGGGTCACAAGTGTCTGCCTGGCAAGTACTAGGTGCTGTGTTCGATTCCCAGTTCTGAAAAAACAAAAAACATATGCCTTGAGTAGATTCTACTCCAGAACAAGTAGATGCCACCAGGAGAGAAACAAGAAGACAAACTCAAACCAGCCTATGCACTCTCCAGCTGGTGTGCAATTTTTAAATTTTTCTCTTTCTTTATTTTTCTTTTTTCTTTTCTTTCTTTCTCTCTTTCTCTCTTTCTTTCTTTCTCTCTCTCTCTTTCTTTCTTTCTTTCTTTCTTTCTTTCTTTCTTTCTTTCTTTCTTTCTTTCTTTCCTTTTCTTCTTTTTTTTTTCAGTACCAGGGATTGAACTTAGGACCTTCTGCTTGCCGGGCAAACACTTATTGCACTGAGCTATCTCCCTGGACCCATGGTGTGCAATTTTTATCCTCCCAGAAAGCTCATGAACTATGTACTTACTCCTACAGAATTTGTTTTTTTATTATTTTTTTATTTTTAGTAAGAAATAGCAATATGATAGTTTCAAAACAGGTTATTAGTGCATTCATAATAATTGATACATTCAATGTTGTTGTCCTCATAGTAGTTATATAGAGCACAGGGTATAGACATTATAGATTTTTTAATCTATATTAGTAGGAGGAAAAAAAATTTTTTCTTCTCTTGATACAAAGAGGGAATAGTTGTATACATAGTCCAACATTCCATAATCGTAGTGGGATACCAGTGAAACTGGCAATGTTGGAGGCTATTGGTATAAGCCTCTTACAGCTCATCATACTAATCTAGCTCTGCGTTCTATGCCTTGTAATTAAGCTTTCCTGCTGGGTGATCAAGAGCAAGTTAAGGTCAGACCTGTATAACACATCATTCATTTTTGTATCTTCCAGGGTCAAATCCCCTCAGGATTAACTTTGGAACCATGTACAGTGCTTTGTAGAGCTGTTGCCAGTGTCAGTCATCAGGATGAGTCATGACCACTGCTTGACCAGTTTGCTCTCTGTGAAAGCCTCAGAGAATGTCCTCTCTCTAGGTGACTCTCCTTAGGCAAATTATACTTAGTTTATCCTTTTCCTCTGAGGTCCCTTAATGTCTTGAACAGAAAATTTGGGAAACCTCTGAGTTATAGGATGATACGGCACAGGTTCTCTTTTGTCCTGAGTCCTCACTGATCTTGAAGGGCTAGGGCAAAAATGTTGGATATCCTTGTAGCCCTTCTTTTTCTCCAATTTTTGATCTGTTAACTTACATTCTCAACCCTCCCGCAGAGAAGCTTCATGATACTATTACTCTATAACATAGATAATTGAGCTTAACATCACTATCTTTCTGAGTATCAAACATCTTAGGCTTATATTGCAATTGGTATTTTCTGTCAATCATTGATATCCAAATAAATGTCTTTAAAACTTGATAAAAGCATTTACACATTTTTACACAAACATTTAGAAATCCAAGGATGTACAAAATTGTAGCCTGTCAAGCATGTGGCATTTTGCCTAGTCTCTTACTCTCACTTAATACCCTTTTTTGTTAACCAACCATTTACTTGAGAGGGGGTTATAGCAGTAACTGAGTTTACATTGGAAGCAGTACACATCTAAAAGATCAGAACAACATGCATTCCAAGCATAGTTCTGGTGTTGCATGCTGCTATCACCAGTGAGAAAAACCTTTTGAAGGTTCCTAGGACCAATATCAAATTCCTCCTGTGTACATAAGAGTATGGTTTTGCTCCTGCTATGTTTCCTCTCTTTTCTGCTTCCAGTCACTTCGTTGTTTAATCCATAAGTCTTTGATTTCCATTCAGCTGTGTTATGCCCTTCCATTTTTATCTCTTCTTTAGATTTCTTACACGAGGGAGACTATAAAATATTTACACATGTAGGTCTGGTTTATTTGACTTATGAGTATATGTTCAATATACATCCATTTACGTATGAAGTTTTCCAGTTTATCATTCTTTATAGCCTAGTAATATTCCACTGTATAAAAATACCACCTTTTTCAACCATGCTTCAAATGATGTGCATTTTGGTTGTTTCTAAGAATTGGCTATTACAAATTGGACTGCTCTAAACATAGGTTCGCAGATATTGCTATGGTATGATGTTTTCAGTTCTTCTGGGAAAATTCCCTGTATGGGGATAGCTGGATTGAATGGAATTTCCAGTTCTAGATTTTTGAGGAGTCTCCACACCACTTTCCATAATGGTTGCACCAATCTGCATTCCCACCAACAGTGGAGAAAGATTCCTTTTACACCACAGCCACTACAACATTTGTTGTTGGTTGATTTCTTTATGATAGGCATTCTTCTGGGGTGAGATGGTATCTAAGTGTTGTTTTAATTTGCATTTCACAGATGGCTAGTGATGTGGAACATTTCTTCATGTACTTATAGGCTTGCTGAATTTCTTTCTCTGAGAAGTTTGTGTTCATCTCGGATGCCCATTTCTGGATTGGGTCTTTGAATTTTGGCACCCTAATGGTTTTTAGTTCTTTATAAATTCTAGATAGTAGACCTTTGTCTGAATGTTTATTAGTTAAAATCTTTTCAAAATTTGTTGTTTGTCTTTTCACTCTGTTGGTAATTTCTTTTGATGTGCCAAAACTTCTTAGCCAAAGAGGTCCCTTTTATTGATGCTTTCAAGGGTTAAACGTGCATTTTGATTTTTGTTAACCAACCATTTACTTGAGAGGGGGTTATAGCAGTAACTGAGTTTACACTGGAAGCAGTATACATCTAAAAGATCAGAACAACATGCATTCCAAGCATAGTTCCAGTGTTGCATGCTGCTATCACCAATGAGAAAAACCTTTTGAAGGTTCCTAGAACCAACTTTTTGCCTACCTCGATGTCTTCAAGGTTTTCTCTCACTTTCTCTTCCAAGAAATTGAATGTTTGTCTTTTAATATTTAGATCTTTAATCCATTTAAACGTTAGTTTAGTGCATGGTGATAGATTTGGGTCAAGTTTTAGTTTTCAGCATGTAGAGAGCCAGTTTTTCCAGCACCATTTGTTAAAGAGGCTATCTTTCTTCCAGTAAACATGTTTGGCCACTTTGACAAAGATAAATTGGCTGAGTGTGTTTGTATTTGCTTCTGTATCTTCTAATCTATTCCGTTGATCCTCAGGTCTATTTTTTTTGCCAATACCATGCTGATTTTATTACTGTAGCTTTATAATATAACTTTAGGTCAGAAATTGTAATGCCTCCTGCCTTGTCTTTGTTGCCCAGGACTGTCTTTGCAATTCTGAATCTTTTTTGGTTCCAAATAAATTTTAAGAATGATTTCTCCAGATCTGTGAGGTATGTTGTTGGTATTTTGATAGGAATTGCATTAAATCTGTATAACAATTTAAGGAGTATGATCATCTTCACAATGCTGATTCTTCCTATCCAGGAGCAGGGAATATCTTTCCATTTTCTGAGGTCTTCTAGGATCTCTTTTTTCAGAGTAGTGTACTTTTCATCGAAAAAGTCTTTTACTTCCTCAGTTAGGTTAATTCCTAAGTATTTCATTTTCTTCAGTGCTATCATAAAAGGTACTATTTCTCTAATTTCTCTCTCAGTATGCTTGCTATACGTGTAGAGGAATGCTATTGACTTTTGTGTGTTAACTTTGTACCCTGCTATGCTACTGAATTTGTGTACTAATTCTAGTAGTTTTTTGGTGGAGTTCTTTGTGTCTTCCAAGTAGATTATCATGTCATCTGCAAATAGTGACAGTTTTATTTCTTCCTTACCTATTCTTATTCCTTTTATTTCTCTCTCTTGTCTAATGGCTGTAGCTAATGCTTCCAAAACGATGTTGAATAGGAGTGGTGATAGAGGACATCCTTGTCTTGGACCAGATTTGAGAGTAAAAGATTTCACTTTTTCCCCATTTAGAATTATACTAGCTGTTGGATTATCATAGATGGCTTTTATCAGGTTGAGGTAGAGGCTCTCTATGCCTATTTTCTGTAAGACTTTGAACATGAATGAGTGTTGAAGTTTGTCAAAGGCCTTTTCTGCATCAATTGAGACAATCATGTGATTTTTAGTTTTGGCTCTATTGATATAGCGTTTTGCATTTATAAATTTGCATATATTGAACTATCCTTGTATCCCTGGGATGAATCCTACCTGGTCATGGTGTATAAACATCTTGATGAGTTGTTACATTCTATTGGCAAGGATTTTATTGAGAATTTTTGCATCTATGTTCATGAGAGAAATTGGCCTGCAGTTATCTTTTTTAGTTGCATCTGTCTCTGGTTTTGGTATCAATGTAATACTTGCCTCTAGGAATGATTTTGGAAGGATTGCTTGCTTTTTGATTTCACTGAAGAGTTTGAGGAATATTGGGATCATGTCTTCTACAAATTTCTTGCGGTGAATCCATCAGGTCCTGGACTTTTCTTTGTCGGCAGGCTCTTTTTGTTCCATTTCTTATTTCATTGGCTGTTATTGGGTTATTGAGAGAACTTATATCTTCTTGATTCAGTTTTGGTAATTTGTACTTTTCTAGGAATCTGCCCATTTCTTCTGTGTCTTCAATTCTGTGAGAGTAAAGATTCTCAAAGTAGCTATAAATGATCGTCTGAATCTCTGCTGGGTCTGTAGTAATTTCACCCTTTTCCTTTGTTATTGCTTGAATTTGAGTCCTTCCTTTCCTCTTTTTGGTGAGGTTAACTAGCAGCTTATCAATTTTGTTTAATCTTTCAAAGATTCAGCTTTGTGATTCATTAATTCTTTGTATTGTTTTCTTTGTCTCAATTGAATTAATCTTGGCTGTTATCTTTATAATTTCCTCCCATCTTTGGTCTTTGGATTTCGTTTGCTTTTCCATTTCTAGTTGGTTTAGGTGCTACATGAGAGTATTTATTTGTTCCCATTCTGTTTTCTTAATGTGTGAGCTCCAAGCTATAAATTTCCCTCTAAGAACTGCTTTCATTGCATCCCATAAATTCCAGTAGGTTGTGCTT
>PVKN010016140.1:0-18038 GCA_004027915.1 Capromys pilorides
TAGGGAGGGGGAGGATTTGTGTCTTTTTATTTATTGATTTTTTTGCCGGTACGGGGGATTCAACTCAGGACCTTGCACTTGCCAAGCAAGCACTTATTCTACTGAGCTATCTCCCAGACCCAAGGATTTGCATCTTTAAACATCTTTTAATGAGTGCATTAAAGTCTACGTGCCTGGGAATTCAGTTTCTCACTCTGAGCCAGTTGCCCATAAGAGGACTGTCTAGGAATGCCACTGATCCAATAGGTGCACCGGCTTGTTTTTTTTTTTTTTTTTTTTTGGTCCTTGTTCAAAATCCACAACCCCTGCAACTTGAGGAAAGGCTTCCCGACTCACAGTTCCAGAGGGTGCAGCCCAGGTTGGAGGGAAAGGCGTGGTAAGACAGCACGTGCCAGAAGGCTGCTTACCCCAAGGCAGCCAGAAGTGGGCGAGAGAAGGGAGGAGCCGCAAACAGGAACCCGCCCTCCTGGGGAAGGGGCAGCCCCTGCTCTTCAACCAGGCACCACCTGGCGACAGTGCATTCAGCTGTGATCATCAACAGATCCATCTACTGTTGAGTATGGAGCCTCCAGGACCCAGGCCCTTTCCAAATGCCCCGACCTTGGAACTCATGGGACTTCTGGGGGTGGGAGAGTGTGTATTTTAGATCTAAACAATAAAAATAGGAATCACTTTTCATTCTGATATAGCACTTGATTCAGTAGTGAACCAAAACCTTAGTGAAGGTTAACTTTAACAGACCCCAGGGATCAGAAAAGTGCACATCTGGGTATGCCTAGGGGGTCATGGAGGTGACCTTGGGGCTTGTGTCAGGCCCTTGGCCACACTCTCTTCTTCTGCTTCCTGCTCACCATGAACTAAGCCGATGTCTTCCACCACGATCTTCCATCAGGATGTTCCTGCTTTAAAGCCAGCAAACGATGAATTGAATCCCCCAAAGCACCCCATCCTTCAAATGATGGAGGCTGTGGGTGTTGTGTTCCTACGTCAGGTAAACTGACAACTGCACCCCTTCTCCTCCTCCTAAGCTTACTTGTTGCATGCGGGGTTGGTGTGGGCTGCAGGGAGGGGGTTTAATGAACAGAAAACAAATGACAGAGCAGCTTTACAAAGCAATGGGTGCTACGAAGAAAAGAAACCTGGGAAAGAGGAGAGAGGTTAAGAAAAGCTAGAGGGCAGCGCAGAATGTTATGATTTGTAGAATGAGAATATGGTTGTGGACCCCTCCCCCACGCCCACCCCTCAAAAGCCGGTGAGAAGAAGGCAGAGAGGTTTATTTGCAGATAGAGTGGAGTAGAAGTCAGATCAAGCAGAGCTGCATGGGCAAGGTAAGATCCTAGCAGTCTATTTAAGATAAGATTTAAAAACCTGCTTTCTATTTCTAATAAAATACCTGAGGAGATGCAAAGGCTTAGGTATTTACTTTGGCATCTGGTATGAGAGACTGCGGTCCACGGACACTGGCTCTGCTGCTCCTGGTGGGGGGCGTGAAGGGGCAGAGTAGCCCCCGTGGTGCAGAGAGAGAGAAGCAAAGGGGAAGGGGCCAGAGCCCAGACACAGGCCCCGGGACCACAGGTCACACCCGTGCGAGCCACTCCAGTGCAGTCCACTGCGTACGACTCCATCCCCTCCTAGTAAAGCTAGGAAGTGACAAACCAACCCATCAACGGAGTGATCATGACCCAAACCAGCCACCCGAGTCCGTCAGCTGACAACCAAGCCACCAGCACGTGACCCTTTGGTAACATTCCCGATGCCAAACCATACCAGGCAAGAGTTGTTCTTGGGGCTGATAGATCTTGGAAAAATCTCTACCCATAATTTAGAGTCAGAGGTGCTGATGGCTTCAACATGGGCAGAAGAGGAGACAAGCAGAGAAATGGACCGAAAATCTGCTACTCAAACAATGAGGAGACTACAGTAACACAGGTGTTTCTTACTATGATAGGACAGCAACCTGATAAATTATTCTCCGCCTGTGCTCAAAGCTGTACCGGACACACCTATCCATGGTGTACCTTAGCTTAGCAACAGAGCCTACTGAGGAAGAGGACAGTCATCTCCCCACGTGACCTCAACTGTGGCTTGTGCAGCTGACCAACGTGGCCAGGGAGGAGCGGGCTGCGCTGCAAGTCATTAGCTCCCCAGACTGCGCTGCAAGGTGAGTTTTCCACTGAGCGCCCATCACTTTCACACCTCTGTAAAACTGAACATGGTTAAGTCCAGTGATTTTAAGTTGGCGACTACCTGCATTAATGAAATTCCTATGTGCATGTCAGGTTCTGATTAAAACTCTCTTAATTTTAGGACAATTAACTCAAATTTCCTCTGGGAGAAGGAGGTGTGTTGTATTTACACTAGGTTTAATAATCACATCTCAATGTTCAATTTTACATAATATACAAATATGTCACGTAACTCAGAATGCAAATGGGAATAGTACGTGATCAAAACTTGCAAGGAATGTTTCAGACAAACTCTAAATGAAATGCTACAAGCAGTGGCCTGCTAGCCTTGATTTTCACTCCTCAAATCGTCCTCCTCCTTTTGTCCTTTATGACAGGAAGGATCAAATCTAGGGTCGTGCTCAAGCAGGGCAAGTGCTCACCCGCTGAGCTGTGGCCTAAGACCTGTTTTTCACCTTTTTGCAAGCTGGGAAATACACGTTTCCTCACCTGCGGTCACGTCACCATCCGGTGCCCTTGGGGTAGGCACACCTGTCCCTCTCGGCGCTGCTGGTCCTCACCGCCACACACTAGTGCCTGACGTAAGCCACCCCCTCTCTGAGCGCGGCTCCCAGCAGTCGCACCTTCCTGACTCTCAAGCACTACCAGAGATTCTCCTGAAACGTGAGCCAGACCACACTGCCGCCCTGCTGAGAACGCTTCGGGGGCTCCATCGCCTCAGAAGCGCAGACCCGAGCCTCTGCCGGCCCACAAGGCCTCCGCCACCAGAGTCCACAGTTTGCCTGACTTGTGTCCCTCTCTCCTTCTGCTGCAATGACAAGGGCCTCCTGGCTGGGCCACCGTCAGTCTGAGCAACGCACGGAGGGCCTGGCCCTCTGTGGCCCACACAGGGAGGCGTCAGTCAACCTGCCTGACAGGACAGACACACTGCTGAGAGGGAGCCTGTCGCTGAGTGTGTGGCTCATGGGCAGGGTATGGGAAGGAGCTCCCTGAGAAACCTCCTAGGGTGGCATCTCCCCAGGAGACTCCTTTTCCAGTCATTTCTCTGGATATACAAATAAAAAGGGTCTCCCAATCAATGAAGTCTGAGAAATTCCTGATTAAATTAAAATCAAGTAGGGGTGGGCAAGATAGCTCAGCAGTCTAAAGCACCTGCTTAGGAAAGCTTAGGCAAATGCAGGGACCAAGGTTCGATCCCCAGTACCACATCCTGTGCCAGCCCTATCCCCACGTCTAGGGCAGGCTGAGTCAGCTATCACATAAATAAAGTTTAAAAAAAAATTTTTTTAAAATAAAGTGGGCTTTACTGGAATATTTCTCCAAATAATCCCCTACGGCAGCTCATTATCAAGCTGGAAGAGGAGGACACAGTACACAGCACCTCCTAAATATTTCTGACCACTGTTCGTTTTCCCTGCAGAGCACGTGCAGCGGTGTCGGTGAACCGTGCCGAGCTTTCAGTGCTAACCAACAGCCTGCTGCGGCACCTGTGCCACAGTTTGGCCACCGCTGACTTAGAGGGACTGGCTAGGGTTCAGAAATCACGCAGGGGGCAGTGTCATTCTTACAGTGCTGGTGCGTGTGGGTGGGACAGACGGACAGAGGCCGAGGCAGAGGCGAGCACTTTGAAGACAGAAGCATCTTGAGCAACCACCGCACACCAAGGGCTCGGAGTCTGCACCCCAAGTCCTCCTCGAGAGTGGAGCCCTGCACATGAAAAGTCTCCTCTGCCATGGCGCTCTTTCTCAACCCTGCAATGAAGACTCAGGACTGGACTTAGAAGTCACTGTACTACCAGCCGCCCTCCGATCCTTCAGTGTGCCAACCCGATTTTGAAAGGCCCGTCTTTCAAGACATCCTCCAACACTCAAGAGGTGGCATTCCTCTTTTTACACACAGTAGGGCGTCGCAGACTTTGCCCAGCTAGTCTCCGTCTGATACTGTCGGTACACCTGGGCACTCTCCGTAGTCAACACACTGCAAGTGTAAGGTCCATGGGGCGGGGATTCCATGAATTTCTGTGCCAGGGACTTAAAGGGGAGAGAGGAAATAGTTTCTTACAAAACTGACTTCTTTCTGTTCCTTTTGAATCTTTCTTGCTGTCCCCCCCTTCTGAGTGATGGTGGCACTAAAGAATTTGCTAAAGGCTTTAGATTTCAGATGCCTTGAAACGTTTCTTCTCACTTTTTGACAGAACCGAAAAATAAAATAAAATAAAGCAAAGGGTGTGATAGAGGGGCCAGGCCACCGGCCCACAGATCCCCCTGACTGAACGTACAGCACATCTGATCTGCTGCCCGGGGTCTCTACCTTGAGTGAACAAAGGTCTCCCAGGCCTGCTTTATGTGAGTTCTTGAGCTTGGAAATAGATTCTTGGAAGAACAGCGTTCAAAGCCCCGGGAATGACTGCTGCGTAAGAGAAAAGCACAGCAAGGGGAAGGACACCAGGAAGCTCATAAAGAAAGACACTGCAACGCACCTAGGAGAAGCCTTTGCAGCCAGTCAGTGGGATCCCAATGTAAGCCTCAACTACTGTAAGTATATGAAACGCACTTTACTCTTTGTGTGTCCTTAAAGTATACAACATGTTATGAGAGACAGAGAGAGAAGAAAGCGGATATGGGAGTGAAACATTTTATCCTATGCAACTCTCCGAGACCCACAGTTTTGCCCCTCGTGGCAAGACCCAGGATCATCTCCCTACTCGGCCGCCACCTGGAGCACGGCACGGCATTGGGAACGACAGGCTCCGTGTTGTACATCGGAGCCCTGGGCCAGTTCATCCTACACGTCTGCATTGCCACCTACTTTTTGTTTTGATTTTTCTAAGAAAAGGAAAAACTATAGAAGCATTGAGTACAAAAATTCTTCATAGAGGAATTCTGTCCGTCTGCCTAGTTTCTTATCCACATTCTGTTACCACAGCCTGGAACCCACCACTGCCAGTGTTGCCACGGGGGGCCCCTGCCTGTGTATGACTGCTGTGGAACAGGGACACGGCCAGGGGCCACGCGGATACGCTGCCAGAATGAAATACCAACAGGAGCCGGGCACGGCGGCACATGCCTGTACTCCTAGAGCTGCAGAGGGTGAGGCAGGAAGAGTGTGAGGTCAGGCCGAGCCTGGGCAACTGAACAAGACCCTATCTGAAAAATTTAAATGAATTGATTAAATGTATGCTGATTTTAAAATTTGTTATGACTGTAGCTCAGTGTGAAGGTTCTGTGTGCAATCTGCAGTAACACAGGAACAAAGCAACAGAATCATACATAAGGAACACCAAAAATGAACCAAACTGGGCTGTGGAGATGGCTCAGTAGACTAAGCACTTGCTTGGCAAGCACAAGAGGCTGAGTTCAATCCCCGGTTCTGGAAAAAAACAAAACAAAACACTAAAGTAATATTTTGAGGGGCCGGCGAGATGGTTCAGTGGTCTAAAGCGCCTGCTTAGGAAAGCTCAGGCAACTGCAGGGACTGCGGTTCGATCCCCGGCACCACATGCTGCGCCAGCCCCCACCACCAGGGCAGGATGAGCCAGCCACAAAATAAATAAAATAAAGAAACAAACAAACACAACAAGCAAACAAATAAATAAATAAAATTTAAAAAAAATTAAAGTAATATTTTGATTAGAGTAAATACAATAGATTAAAATGAATGAAATACAAGTTTCTTTTATCATTGCCATGTAAATATTCTTGTATAATGTAATTGTATAGGATACATATGAAACTAAAGCCGCGTTTCCTTTTATCTCTTGTTATGCAACTTCTACAAGTTGACAACGCCAACACGTGGGTCACCGCACACTGGCTCAAGGTGACCAGACTGAAGTGGTCAGTCCTGGCCTCCGATGCAGTCTTTTCACCAGGTGCCTCTACACTGAGCCTTGATAACCTCCGTCTGCTTCACAACTTCTCTCTGCGATTCACAGGCTCTGATTTTTCACTCTTCTATACAGTAAAGAACAGCTCTGCTCCTAAAGATGTGCCTCTACTGCATCAGTGGCCCTGAAAACATCTTGAAGGAATAAAAAATAACAGTAAAATTAGACGCTAACTACAAAAACCCTGACGGTCTGGCTGTTGGGACGCCTGAGGCCGCACTGCAGTGCTCATGGCCATGCCCGGCTTAGCCATGCACCCTGTGGGAGCTTGGTCAGTCCACTGGAAAGGTGGCCCCTGAAGGGACACCCTCTCATGATGTGACAATCACACAGGAAACACCAGGGAAGCTGCAGGCACCCACGGCGTTCACTAAATGGTGCCTACAACGCGACCGCTGGGCCCACCCCGTGCACCACCACTCTAAGCCTGCTCCTCGGCTACCTGAAGGTCCTCAGAGTTCTACTTTGACAGTGTTTTCCAATTTAATCAGCTTCCTTTGCAGAAAGCATGTCCCTCTGGTGGTAACGCTCAGTACGATTCCATCAACTGTCAGCATACCACAGGGCAGTGCCACGCCATCCAAAGCCCTGAGCCAAGCCTACACCCGAGGACAGTTGTGACAGAAACTGTGAGCCATTATACCAGGGACGCTGCCATCTTTCCCTCAAAAGCCAGCCCTCCAGCCCTGCATAACCAGACCTTGCCTTCTCCGCTAAGCCTTCTCTTCTGGGCTGCCTCAAACACTCCTCTGAATTAACCCAGGTCATACACACAAAAGATAAGCCAGGTAGAAATGGAATATTTTACCAGTGAGAATGAAACACTCTGCTCTCAGATGAAATCTTTCTTTCAACAAAGTCACTAACGCCACTTCAACCAATTCCCCTGCCATTAGCAGGAGCCACCAGAGGGCAAGACACACCTGGCTGGACTCGGACAACACAGGACTGTCTCCTGACACTTCCGACATCCCTGAAGAGATGGGTCAAGGGCAAGGGCGGCAGGCTCTGTCTCAGCTCCACTGACAAAAGACGCTTTGAAGAAGGCTCGATTCAGGTGACTTGCTGCAACTTTAAGAATTTAAGTGAAGGACACGAGGTGGGAAAAGAAGCCACATGCTATTGCAAAAGGCACTCTCAACAGTGTCTCAGTCTCTCGTAAGGCCAGTTATCTTTAACAACTAAGCAAGACGGGACGAAATTTACAGACTACAAATCATCACTGTCATCGATACTGAGGAACCCCCCCCCCCTCACCTTGCAGCATTCCACTGTTGAGCTGTATCCTAAGCTTATTTTATATTGCTGGTAAAGAAAGAGGGGCAGGAATCATGTAAGTTTGGGAAAATATGTTAAATAACACTAAACTGATTTTTTTCAATGGAACATCTTCAAAACTCAATATACCAGTGAACAGAATAAATCAACAAGTCCATATGTGTAGATGGACTTCGAGGAGAATATAGCACTGTGGTACTCGGCTGGCTGAGCACTGTCGCCATGCATTAGAGGTTAAGCTCAGAAGGCCAGGACCACCCGGGCTTCACTGTCCCCATGGGGAGGGCAAGACACTGCATGTGACCATGTGGGCTCACCATCGAGGTGGAAAGACAGCACAGGGCCAGCCTGAGAGTCCCAACCCAGAAGCCGTGGCTAGACACTGCCCCACCAGTATGACACAAGCACTGGAGGAAAGAACCAGGGTAAGATCAAAAGCCAGTCTTGGTCCAACACTGGCTAAGAAGGCAGGTCTGAGAAGACAGGACAGGAGCAGCAGCGGGTGACACACCTGACCGTGTGCAGAGAGAAAGGTGAGGGCCCCAACAGGATATGAACAAGGGAGTCAGCCTCAGAGTGTGGGCAGCCTGAGCCCAGCAACTTCTCATCCCCCCGGATAACCCATGCAGAATGTTTTACAGTATCATGGCCCAGAGTGCAGGAGAAAGACACAATACCTGGACACAGCTGCCCTCCACACCAACAGATAACTCAACACGCATACCTCCAGGCTCTAACTGCACAGCGCTCTTGAGGACAGGAGACCTGGATGCCACACAAGAGCCTGGGCAACCTTCCAAAGACCAAACGACATTTTGTTATTTATAAATCTCGATACAAGAGCTTACTCTGCCTGAAACTAAGGCACTATTGGCTTTAAAGGGTGTGGTTCTGGATCCTACTGGCCATCTTTTATAATCCATACACCACATGAGCTACACCAGCCTTCCAGCATCGATTTGTAATTCCAAAACATCTGGTTCCCTAGTCTCAGAGAAGAGCTTGTAGACTTGGACCATATGGTAATGTGTACGTGGTATATATTAAGAAAAATGTCTTCCCTTCCACTCACTTGCTAAGATGCTCTAAACAGAGATGAAATGAACCAGCTGTGAGTTCCACTGGAAAGGGCACAGACAATCAATTTGGGTCATTTAAGCTTATTGAAGACTTCAACTCATAAAGCACTAATAAGTCTGAATCAACAACTCCTGCAATCTCTTATTGTAATAAATAAGATTTTAATTACTTCAGACAACATGCATGTAATGAACCTCTGCTTTAAGGGTACTCTTGGAGGTCTCAACTGGAGGATTCTCTCTGAATTAACTTCCGCTCTTAGCGGAAACACCCCACAATTTTCAATTCCGATTAGCGTGGCATAAGCCTTTATTTAAGTTATTAACCACAGACAAGGAGTGAGCATGGGGTAGGGAGATGACAAGGACAGGACGCAAGTCCCCAGAGATAACTGCAGTGGGACAGATTATGGGCAATCCAGGGCCACAGAAGTGCTGCAGCAGGCCACTCTACCATCACTGCTCTGTTCATTGTAATAGTCTGAGCTTTGTGAATTTCCAGAATACTTCACTGGATTTGCAAACTTCCTTTCGGCAAATAAAATAACAGGGTTCCATGTTCTAGGGGCTGGTGAGTGGGCATTTTCAGGGTTATTATCTTGCCCAGCAAAGCCTACACTGGCCTCTCCTTATTCCTTTGCCCTCCAAATACCACTGCCCTCAGGCCTTTGCATTGCCAGGCTGCATGGCAGGCTCCTGTTTTCCACTTCCTGCTTCAGAGACGTTGCTGTCTTGAACCCTTCCATCTCCTGTAACCTCTGCTTCCAAGACTGGGTCACAGCGAGACTCCAGTCGTCCTTGCTGCTCTTTCTGTTCAATGTCTGTGTCGCCACAAGAGGGGAGACACATGCAAGGCCGGGGCTGTATGTTTGGGTCCCTGATCTGTGCCACTAAAGCTGCTCAGAAAAGTCTCCTGCTAAGCAGAAGAGGAGGACCAAGAGCCAAAGCGGGCCCAGCCTCAGGCCCTGCACCGAGGTGAGTCTGACTTCCTTTGCTGACTTGACCTGAGCTGTAAAGAATGCTGGTGACTGAAGAGTTTGTGATTCACACTAAAGAATCTGTGATTTGGTCAACGGGTAGACCAAAGGCTGAATCCAGGACTTCAGCCAGGAAAATGCAGAAAAACTCTACTCTCTGGTTGCCCCCGAAGCTGTTGCTAACCTCAAAGAATTCCTGAGGAACAACAAAAACCTATAAAGTTGGGTTCCTTACTATGTATCCTCGGGGCACAGAGCTGGCATCTTTGGGAGCATATGCTTAAAATTCAGCTTATAGACCAGAGGGACCGGGAGGGCTGCGGTCATCTCTACAGCTGGGACTGTGTCACAAGTAGGAGTTGATACCAACCATCCCCGAAAGGCTGCCAGGCTGAAGGTGAGAAAATTTCCTCTGCAGAAACCATGAGAAGCTGAAGTCACGTCCCAAGAAACAAGTCCTCAGTGTCCACCTGTGTTTCAAAGGATGCCACAAGACAAAGGGAAGGCTCTATCCCAGGAGGCACACTGCTTCCTCTGGCCTAGGAGCACACAACTGTGACATCAGAGACATCTGGGGACTGAAGGACTCCGTGTGGAGAGGAAGTTAGCAGCATCCCTGGGCTCAAAGCACCAGAAATGAGAATCATCCCACTGACAGCAATGGCAACCAAAAATGTCTCCAGAGGTCACTCTGTTGCTGCTCAGGTGGCAGGGTAGGACACTGTCCTCAGTGGACAACTCCTGCTGTACCTTAACTATCCCAATGGAACCTTCTACACTGACCCCTCTCTGGCCTGCATGCACAATACATAGAAGACAACTAATGTCCTTAATGATGAAAAATCGCGCCCTGATAGACTCCCGTTTTCTGACCTCCATTCTAGTGTCTTGGAATACAAAACAGCCATATGAAAAGACATGGACCAACCCTGAGATGTTCCAATAGCCTAATGACTTCCGAAAGGGTTGGTCTTAACTAGGAGCTCATATCAAGCAACTTCATATAAAATATTACAGACACATATTAGGCAAAAGAGAGTGAATATCCTGCGCACACTTTAGAGTGCAATTTGACCCACTTACCTTTAATCTCTAAAATTAAAGTTTTCCCAAATATATCGCTGAGTGGTTTAATATGTTTATCACATTTTACGAAAGCGCATTATATGGACTTCCACGGGGAGCTCCATATAGGCAGAGCAGAGTTACCATCTGACGTGATTTAAATCAGAAAAGTCCAAGCGAGCTGGTACCCGGAAGCAAATCTAAGCTAAGCAGCTCCTTCAGCTCCCCAGTGCAGTGAATCTCTTTAAGGAATGCAAATGGAAATACTCTTTAGAAGGGTCTCAAAAGAACATATATTTATTCTGTGCACTTTTCTATAATCAAGCATGAGGAGGAAGCAGGTTGCCTCTGCATTAGAAGATGTGATTTCTAAGGGACCCAAAGCCCCCAGCTCCTAACGCAGAGATCTTTTCCAAAGCAGCTGCCAGGTTCAGTTTTCCAGCTTTCAAGCCCAGGCCTTTTGTCCAGAACATTAAGTGAACAAATGGTAACCCAGTTCTCGGACAAAGACGGCGCTGAGCACGGCTGGCCACACAGGGGCACAAGCCGCCGCTGGCAAACATCCACACGACCTCAGGGAAGCGCTGCGCTCAGCCACAGGCTCCAGTTCTGCTTCTAGGAATGAAGTTTTCCAAGTACAAATCAAGCTAGGATTTCTAAGAAATGATTCATTCCATTCACACGGAGGAGGGCAGTCCATTAAGCTGAAATCCCACCCAGGAGACACATAATTAGCGTGACTGGGACAGGAAGTCCCACAGGGTGAGGCCTCCAGAGCACAGGGAACTGGGGTACTGAGAAAACGGCCAGCAAAACGACAAACAATAGGAAGCATTTTCCTAGGAACAGTGGAGAAGAAAACCATCCGAAGGCCATTAGAGGAACAAGCTATTAGGACACGGAGTTTGCTTTTAATGTACGGCTCCTGGCACACCACTGCCTCTTCGAGGAAGATACAGAAATTAGAATGTGCCCTCCCCAAGTGGGCACAGATACTGATAGGGCCCTGGTTTTCAGTCTTGGAGCTGCCCATAAAGAAGTTCTCTGGCCTAGCTTGCCTGACCGTGGATCAGAAGAGCCTGTGGTCTTGCCCTTTATTTTCTCTGCTGCTCAGAGAGACCAGAAGCACTGGGTGGGGCAGGCCCTGCTGGGCTTTCCCTTTGGGTCCTCCAGCTCGACGTCATGCCAACCCTGTTCCTCAGGGCTGGCAGGTTATGTACGTCTACATAAGATGCCAACAAGGATGAGGCTCACAGGAGTGTGGGCAAAATTCATCAGATGCCCAGATGGGAGAGCATCCCAGCTGTATGGGGACAGAAGCCCCCAGGCTTAAGACCCATCCAGATGTCACCCTATATAACTGTTAGGGTTTGTGTACAGGTATCCCCTCAAAGCCTCATGAAGTCATTGGGGTGCAGTTCTAGAGTCTGTGATCCACTCGTGATCTAAGGCCCCTCTGCCTTGGAGCCAGCCAAGTATGGACTGAAACCTCTACTAACTGTGAGCTAAATAAACTTTTCCTTCCTTAATTTAGAGTATTTTGTCCTAGCAACAAGAGAAAAGTAACGGAGACAACATCTCTTCATCTGGCTTAGGATTTGTGTCCTCCAACTGTTTACAATAAAGTAGCAAAGAATTAAAGTTCTGGGAGCCGTTCTACAAATTAAATGTATAAAGAGGGACTCATGGGAGCTCTCAGAAGTTTAGAGGCTGGGAATGATGATTGGGTCTGAAGGAGGGGCCATCTCATGATACCTGGATCCCCACCTGTGGAAGGGGAACACTCTCCCCAGGTGGACAGTGTCAGAAGTGTGCAGGTGGCTGGTGCAGAAGGATGGCTTATACTATACTGGGGAAAAACTCCACCCCTTTGGAGGCCAAGGAAGTGATATGTGTCGAGGGTGGATTAGACAGTGAGTGTGTCTTCCATCACCTGATCAAAAGCATCTATGAACAAAGAGACACTAATGGTTCTCTCATCTTGTAAAGGTTCTGCTTGCAAGCTTCAGGGCTGCCTGGAGGCTCACTAAGGAGGCTTAAGGAGTCAGGCTGGGAGCAGATTGAAATCCTGGGAGTTACATGTAAGTCTCTGTGGAAACTCAGTCCCATATTTTCTTTCTGAAGGGGCTGTCGAGTTTCAGACTAATTATGACACACAAAGAGCTGAAAATATTCTTTTGCTCCTGTGAGTCTAGAAGCTACCAGTCCACAGTTACTCCATGTTTCACTGTCTGTGGTGCCAGTCAGTGGTACCACACCCATCTGATTCCACCACAGACTTGCAGGGTGTGTCAGGGAGGGAGCACCCACCAACCTGCTTATCCCATGGAAAGAACCGTGACAGCAATCACAGCTAAAAGACAAAGTGAGACGGGCTGACTTAGTGATGCCCCTGCGACCCCCCAAACCCCACCTTAGAAGGAGACCCATAGCACCAACAAGGAGACCCCTTCTTGACACAGAAGAACTGAGGCTCATCGTCCCCACTGACCCCAGTGACGGGAACAGTGAGTGATCCAGATGGCCACACTGATGGCCATAGCGTCTTTCTCAATAGCTGACAGAAGAATACACAATACGACCATTACAAAAACTCTGGCACTCAGAGAAGGTTCTGAGACTTCGTCACAGGCCACCAGACCACCCATTTTCTAAGGAGTGACACACTCACCCAATTTTTACACAAAATGTCACCTTGGAGGGTTGTAGACACGGCAATGAAAAATCAAGTCGGGGGAGACTGAATCTTATGAAACCTTGATAGTGTGCAGCGACTGCTCTGTTTCTCCCCCTGAATGAAGATTACATATCAGGGGGGCAACAGGCTGCCCTGCTACAAAGGATTCCTGATGAAAGATAAGGTATGGAGGTCTAAGTGCTTGCCAGGCAAGCACAAGGACCCAGGTTTGACCCCTGGTACCACATGCCAAGGTGGCCCCACGGCTCCCGGAACCCAGCGTGGTGGCAAATGCCTATAATCCCAGCACTGGGGAGGCTAAGACAGAAGGATTACTACGAGTCCAAGCTCTGTAGTGAGATCCTGTACCAAAAGAATTAAATAGATGAGTAAGGAAACAAAGGGAGATGAGGTATGTTCAACGTTGACCTGCGGACTATCTGAGGGTAGTGAGTGACACAGTAGGGGCTCCATGCAGTGCTTCCAAATACTCCTGTGCTTTGAAATCCCGGTTTCTCTCACCTCCACTGGAAAACGTCGGCCGTTGATGCTGTGTTCTGAGCCCGCAGAGCCATTGCTGTGGCCCCAGTGAAATTCCACCTTCTCTGCCTTGAATCTGCCAGGCAGGCCAGCACCGCTGATGAAATAGTCATCTTTCAGAAGGATAGCAACTGTGAAAAGTAGAAGAAAGGGGAAAACCAAGATGAGTTCCACACCCAGCCTCGGGACTTCTTCTGTTATTTTGAATGAAACAGGATTACCAGGATGGGAACGATTTCCTTAAATGGCTATTAGAACAAGTCAATACCTCCACTCTGAACAAATTAAAATATTCTAGCTACAGAATCCCCAGGGAAAGATTTCACCCATCCCTTATTGATTTAATAGTTTTGAGGGAGGTGGGGGGGGGAGGGACAATGAGAGAAGAAATTGCTGTGAATCAGGGTCTTCGATATCTACTTGAAGGTGGCAATGTCATTTAACAGCAGATTCTGGGGTTATCCTAAGGGTAAGGTCGGGAATGACATGGGAAATACAAATGATAAGCCTGCTGCGAGTGGGACACTTCTTTGATCAAAAACCTAAGCAAGAAATGGTGGTGGGAGGTACAGATTCTTCCAGGCTAGAGGCAACACTAGTGGGAAGATGGCCAGGGTTGGGATTGTGTACTTTATGTTTGATAGAATGCCCAAGAAAATGCTATGTGAAAGCTACTCATTAAGTCACCTCACATTGGCAGATAATTGGCTTTCTCTACTGCTTTTTTAGGCTGAATTTGAACTCAACACTTTGAAGCCTAGGTTGGCCTTGAACTCCCAGAAATTTCACTGCCTCAGCCTCCCGAGTACTGGGCATCAGAGGCATGTGCCTGTACACACAGCTCTACTAACTCTTTATTCTAAGCTTAAGAAAATCACCCCTGAGAAAGAACACATGCATGAGAGTGTTCTACAGGACAGAGAACCTCACACTCAATTCACACCCTAAGTTTCAAACACGTATCTGTTCCTTGAATCATCGGAAAGAGAATTCAAGAATAACGTGGATTTGTATTAAAGGAAAACTATTTTTTTGCAGAAGGAATGTAAAAATCTCGGTGCATACAACATCGTTTCCATTTCTCCAGTGACGTAGTCTCTCTCTCTCTGTGTCTCAAGTACAGTCATTCATACCTTTAACAATGGGTACTGGTTGCTAAATACACGTCAGGTGCCAGCCAGTATCCTGAACGGCTTGTGACCCCAAGCCAACTTGCGCAAGCCATGGGAAAGCTCTCAGGCCCTCATTGTGGGCTCTTCCCCCGGCTCCCGGCTAGAGCTGCGGAGAGAAATCCTGCATGCAAATTAGGTCACCATAAAAGATAGGGACTAGACTAATGACCCATTTCTAAAACAGGGCAATTAGTTTCAGTATTTCTGTGTATAAAGGAAGCATTAAATGCAAGTGAAGAAACCCAGCTCATATAAATCCCTTTTTATTACATTCAAAAGGCAGTTTTCTCCCAACTTCTGAAAAATATACAGTGAACGTTCAATTAGCAGCGCAGTGAATTAAAGGATGAAATGAAGCAAGTGTTTCTTGTGCCAATTAAAGCTGCTACAGCATTGTTCCAATTGGACTCTGTTTGGGGTGTGTTTTACAACAGGGGTCGGCTTGCTTTGCCTGCTGAGGGCAACTCGTGCATATTTCGGCTTGTGTGGAGGATCTGTCCAACTCGACTTCCTCTTTGTAGCGCAGAGGTAGGTAAAGACTGAACTTAAACCACACTGAATGCAGGTCGGATACAACGTGTCTGTGTTATGGACGATCCATTATTTTCCTTTTGATTTTTTTTAAAAAGAATTTGAAAGTGTAAAGAAAGCCAGAGGACCTATCATTTTATCCTATCTAACATATAATATCTCAGAAATCAAAATATTACCTTAACTACTCTGAAATTGTTGTGTACATAAACATATGGAACGACAGCTCTTAAAAATTACATAGTATCCAAACACTTCTCATTCCAGTGTCAAAATACCTAGGCATTAGCTCAGCAGTGCCTGCTACTTGGACCACGTGCAGCCTAGATGAAGCGCTCGAAGGTTTTGCAACCACAGGAATGGCTGCATCGAAGGCGGCGATATTAAGAGCATCTGTTAAAATACACCAGGGCCTCCGCTTCACCATATAAATATTTGATTTCACCTAAATCATTTATGTCTCTATCACAGGTCATTTTACTTGTTGTCTATGAATAATTAAAGGCATAATTAGGAAACTGTACAACCTGAAACGTTCATCTCGTTCTTCGTTTTACAGCGTTGCTCACAGCCCGCCACGGGCACACGTGTGCTGTTTGGAGATGGTTTCCTTTTGTTTACATACGAAAGCGGCAAGCGAGAGCCTGCCCGGTTAGCAGGGGTGACAGCCTGGTGACGGCGGATGACAGCGCAAAGGAGGGCGTAGAGCACTTCAGGGTGCCGCGGGCACGGTGGCCCGCGCCTCCAATCCCTGGGAGGGTGTCCGCCGTCTGGGAAGCCGAAGCAGGAGGACTCCAAGTCTGAGCCAAGCCTGGACAATTTAGAGCGCTTGCATGGAAGTAAAGTAATAACTGGACTGCAGATGTACTCAGGGTGAAGATCCCGGGTGTGGCCGTGGGCGGGTTACTGCACTCCTCTGTACCTCCATTTCCAGCTCATTAAAAAGTGGGGTCAGTATTAGCAGCGCCCACGGGGCAAGGTTGTGCACAACCACTCAGCAGCGCGGGGGCGGGGCCGGGACCCAGTCAGCCAGGCTCCGGGGGCGCTCCAGGGGGCGCTCCAGGGTGCAAGAGAAGAGAAGCGGAGCTCCGGGACACCAGGGAGGGCGCTCTCGGCGGCCAGCCGGAACTCAATCCGAAAGCCACACTGGTTTCCAAGAAGGTGACGAGAACCACCAGGTGGGCGCAGCCGGGTGCCCCAGAACCTCTCCGGGGAGACCTCCAGAGGTGAGTGCGTGCTTTCTGGCCACTTAAACCCACGGCCTTTTGCTATGCATCGCCGTCGTTTCAATCCTGTCAAGGAAACCAAAGCCTCGGGACTTGCCTAGAATCCACTCATTTCGCCCCTCTTCTCCCCAAGCGTGAGGAACAAAGGAGAACAACGCGAGAACCTGGCTTATTTTCACAGACTACAGATGTGTTTTTAGCAAGCCTACCCACGTCAGGCAGCAAGGGTTTTTCATCTGCAGTATTGACAAAAAAAGTTTTCTTTTAAAATCAATTCAGTTAAGGTAAATAAAATAGGCAAACCGAAAGGAAACAAGTGAGCAAACGATAAGGCAAGAATAGCAGGCATGCCCAGCATGGCGGTACATAGCTGTGCTCCCAGCTACTCCGGAGGCTGAGGCAGGAGGATCGCCAAGTGTGAGGCTGGCCTAGGTAACTCAGCAAGACTCTGCTTTAAAATAAAAAGCAATAATTTTCATAGGACTAAGGAGGTAGCTCCCCAGAGAGAGCTTTTCTAGGCTTTAGGGTCAGTCTCCAACACTACGGCCCCCGGAAAGAACAACCAATGGGAATAAGATGTAGAGCAGCAGCCACCAGAGCAGAACACACATGCCTAAGGCAGGCGTCAGGGAGGTGGCCAGCACAGGGCGACAGACTGAGCAGGTGTGTCCTTCTCCGGGTGCCTAGGCTGAAGCTTTGATCCTGGACACGGAGCACTAGGACGTGATTAGCGAGGAGACCTCACGAATGGATCTGCGCCCCTGCATCTGAGGCCCAAGGGAGGCCCTGGCCCCCTTCACCACAGGTGGAGCAGTGCGGTGGTGGGAATCTGCTGGCGCCTTCCAGGCTTGGAGCCGTGAGCAGCGGCTGCGCCGTAAACACTCGTCATCCTGGAGTAATGCGAGCAGGTGCGTGTATGTGCGTGTGCACGTGTGTGCACGTGTGCGTGTGCGTAGGGTTCCCAATGGCCTTCTCAGCATGAGCCCCCCTAGTGGATACACAACTCCCTCGTACTTAGTGCGGTGGTGAAACCAGGCAGAATCCCAGAGGGTGGCAGGGGTGGGGTTCCAAGTGCAGGGTGCCCATGACAGCCACGTGGCCCCAGGCTTAGGGTCTGTGCCATCCCGGTGTGGGAGGTGCACCCCGGTGTGCAGGTGGTGCCGAGGGCTAGGATCACAATCGGGATCCGGGGACAGCACGGGAGTGGCTGCTTTTCTTGGTGCCTCAGTTTCCACTCTGCAGAACTGCGATCAGACAGCAGCGACTTCTAGGGGGGGTGGAGAGGATCACAGAGGCGGGTGGAGGTGGAGTGTGCAGAAGGGCCGTGCGCACCCCGCCCTGGAGCACAGGGCTGCCAGTACCTGAGCGCGCTCCCAGCTGGCCTCTCCTTTCCCTACAGCCACCCCAGGCCGTGTCCAGGG
>PVKN010016141.1:5989-18161 GCA_004027915.1 Capromys pilorides
CAAGTGGTGCTGGGGATCGAACTGCAGTCCCTGACTCCCCTAGGCTTGCCTAAGCGGCACTTCAGTCGGCTGAGCTATCCTGCCAGCCCCCTATAATTCTTTCCACCAATTTTGCATGCTCATATCTGTAATGTGAACAACTAATCTGAAGACAATAACGTGCAATATAACAAGCATTATCGCATTATTATCATTTTATTTAGTGAAAGTATGCATCGTATTTAACGCTTCTCACTAACATTTTATTCTCTTTAAAAAAATTCTTAAAGAATGTAAAAACATTTCAGTATTCTCTTCCCAAAAAAGGTGCAATTGGGGGTCTAAGATGATTTAGTTGATATAAGGCACTATTTCTCAATTTTTTGCCTAAGACAACAACTATATCATGACCACAATATACACTTACTATTAAAACTGAAAAAAAGAAAAGAAAAGAAAAGGAATGCACCCAAACTAAGAAATGGGAGCACTGGATGCTCTACATATTTTCTTCTGTCTTGAGAATATTATTGTGCTTAAAACAGAATTTGTTAGTTGGCTCTTCGTCTGTAATCTCTAATCTCTACCTGCTTGTGAACCCCTGTTGATTGTAGGATAGGATTGTTTATGGGCAAAACCTTATGATTCTAACCATGCCACAAATGTACTTGCAGTGTTTGCCTCTCAGATCTTAGTTTGTTTCTTTAAAGGCGGTACTTAGACATCCCCAGTCATCCCGCTCCAATTACTCTAGAAACTCAGGGATCTGATGTTTCCACGACTTTGTGAAATTAGACTTTAAGCTTTATTTCTTATTTTTCAAACCTAGTTGCTTATGTAAGCATTGGTTTTAGTTTCCGATTAATGATATAAGATGAATATCTACCTACCTAGATTTTGATTTTATCAATATATACCATGAGACAAAAAAGGTGTAGAAGGCCTTTCCACCTATTGTACAGGACGCATTCTAAGTTTTCCCTTGTGCTTTGTTTTGCTTTATAAATGCTACTCATGATCTACTCCACTGATTCCCAGACTTACTAATATTCTTAGAACCACAATTTGAAAACTACCACAGCAAACTCCCCTAAACGGTACTATCAAGCCATCATTTTAAAATGTCCATGTAATGCTCAGTAAGGAGGTGATGTGGGAAGAGGGAGAAAGAAAATACATGTGGTCATCCAGGGGCTCAACACTTGCAAGCTCAACTAATAGAAGATCCAGGATACTGGGGGGAAAGTGTCTGTCCTTGTGCTGAGTATGTACAACTTTTTCCATAAACAATACAGCCTAACAAACACTTACATAGGGTTTACAGTGCATTGGGAGTCATACGTAATCTTGAGGTGATTTAAAGCATGTAGGACGACTTGTGCAGGTTATAAACAAACACAATGCCATTAAATAAAAGAGTCTTAAGCGCGCATGGATTTTAGTGCCCATGGGGAGTCATGGAACCAATCCCCTGAGGTAGTAGGGGATGAGTATGTTTAAAAAGGGAGGAAATAGCTTTAAGTATATCGAAAAGTATATCTATGCTAGAGTTTCTCCTTTTTTGCTGAGTAGAAAGACATATAATTGGCCAACTATTAGTAGCAGGTTTCCAGCCTAAGGAAGCAGGAGAAGGGCCCCATGTGGGAAGCAACGGCAGAGAACAAAGAGAGGCTGAGCCAGTAGGTTTCATGATTTGACAGGGGTCACTTGAGTCAAAGAGCTGCAGAAGCTACCAGAGGCACAGCTAGAGGGAACGACATTCAAATGCTGGGAAGGGCCAGAACAGGCCCACGAAGAAGACAGAAAAGCAAATAAAAATGCTGAACAGCGAAGAACTGTGTGGCCAATATGTTATGGAACAAAAAGAGAAAAGCCCGAGGCTCTTCTTAGGGAAAGCGGCAATCAAAGGAACTCTGTAGCGGGAGGTTCCTCTGCAAAAGGCTATATTGACCAACTGTTCCGTTTTTAAAAGCTTGACCCATTTTTCGACACTCTTCTAGAATGTGAATCACGGTATAATCTCCAGGAGTTCAGAAACTGATACTCACTCCTGGCCAAGTTATAAAGGCTTATTAAACTTTATACCTTGCAAAAGTTTAGCTCAGTCATTATCTGACATACCATGGGCTCTGTTTCCTCTGGAGGTCGGTCCAGAGGAGGAATATACCACTGGAAACAAAGTTCTTTGTCCAATGCTTGCGATGCCATTTCTGTCGACATCTTTTCCACAGAAGATTGGTTGATCCTCAAAGGTAAAACAGACTGTAGACAACTTTCACAATTTAACTAAGGAATAATAACAAAAACAACAATAACAAAACCTTTAAGACAGTTAAATAATTGATAATGAACTCACTCATTCAATATTTTGAGCAATTTAATGAGCTACACTGCAAATTTCTTAGAATTATCTCAGCTTATGTCATATGAAAATAGATCTTAAAATTGCCTCCAGATTATAACAGATTCTCCTAAACAAAAGTATGCGTTTGGAACCTAGTGAGCTCAAGGCCAGGGAGATAGCTCAGTGGAATAAGCGCTTATCTTGAGCTCAATCCCTGGTATTAAAAAAAAAAAAAAAAGAACCTAGTGAGTTCAACAAACATCTTCTACTTCAGTGAGTTTTCTGGAGTGAACATTTGCAGGGGGAAATGCCCACACAATCTTTCAGTCTCAAAGTCACTACTTTTTCCAAGAAATATCTTCTCTGTTATTTCTCGCTTATTCATTGGTGAATATGTAGAGGGTGTGGCTATAGATTCTACCCTATTTTCCAATAGCAGTGCTGTATGCAAAATAAAGAGGTTTTTTTTTTTTTTTTTTCTGGCTAAAAGATTAAAATCCTTTCCTCTCATTCTTCTTGAAATGAATGTGATGGACTAGGAAGTTTAAGACTTTGATGAGCTTCTTTTTTGGAACTTAGTCACTGAACAAATAGTCTTCCGGAAACATAAATGCATGGAACATAAATGACACTTTATAAATTGCTTCATTTATTATATGAGGCAGCTGAGAAAGCAAAGCATAGTTGCTGTGTCTCAACAAAATACTAGGCTAGGTGGAGAGATGACAGCAGTGACAGCACCTCGAGTCTAACTAGAGTGCAAGCTGTTCTAGAAATCACCTTCTTGTTATTCTCAGTACCACAGAGTCCTGGCTGGGCAACAGTACCCGGTGCCCATTTTCTGACATCTACAGTATCTCAAGCCTTGGTAACCAAGGGGAACACGTCAGCATCAGAGAGAAATGCTTGGTTTTTTATAAGCCTTTGTCCCTTTTGGTATTTCTGAGTCTGCTCAAGACTGTGAATGCAGGTTCTCAAGATAAAAAGGGATGGGCACTGACCTTCAAGTTGTCTACTGATAAAAGAAAAAAAAGATGTTCTGACTGACGGTAACATTAAACATGAAAATTTTTTGTAACTGCCTAGTGACCATCATAAAAGCATAGAAGCCAGAATCCTCATTTATAAGCAGAAGTTTTTTATGGTTAAGTAGACATTTAAGAATGCTTAATAAAGACATAAAAAGGTCATCCCCCAAAAATGATCAGGTAAATCATTGACTCAAACAATAATTTTTCACTTTTTCATAGCCAAGTAACTTTCAAAGGGTCTAAAACTTTTAGCAAAGAATTCACATTTGTTGGTAGCCAAGCATAAGAAAATAAAAAGCAAGGGGCTTTTATTTCAACAAATGTGACGCGTAATAACATGAAGGTCTATTAACGGATTACTGTAACAAAAGCCAATACAAAAAATAATCATTTAATTTTTTGTCTTTAAAGTAGGATAATAACCAGTTGCTGAAGGGACTGGTTACATATGCTAGTTTCTCAGTTACACACTGAATATTTTTATATGCTGTTTTTATACTTTGAAAAAAATAAAAAGGACAGCCCTGGCCCACCAATCTTAGGCTGTCGCAGTCCTATAAACTGTGAGCTACTCTGTGCTACTTCAACATTTAACTTTACACGGAGGATCACAGGCAGCCACACACCCTAGGAGCGTTGTGCTCAATTTCAATCATCTTCCTTTTTCGGAATTTCTCATGTAATTTGTTCGGCACCTTTGTTTTCCCACCACAAAGCTCCAACACACTTGACGATACCAGATTCACACTGATGAGCACAACACAGCAATGATCATTCTGGAAAAAAAAAAAAACACCTACCTCTTTCTGGGGGAAAAGCAGACTAGAGTATAAAATTATGGAAAGAGTTTGATTGAAATAGCCTCCTGAGTGATTAAAGGCTCAAAAATGTTATTATAAGAATCAGCCAAGCTTGGCGTTTATAAAAAAAAAAAAAAAAATCCAAAAGGCTTTCTGCTCGTTAGCTGTCTACCCCAGTGAAACAAACACATGATTAGGTAGCTTGCACCTGTCAGGAAAGCGACAGTGATCTCCAGAGCTGATTATCCTGGGAGAGTGTTATACTAATTATATCAAAAAAGAGCAAACAGGGTGAGACAACTCTTTGATAACCCTGCTGCCACTAGAAATGTCACTTGTATTTACAACGTATTCAAAGCTGCACCCCTGGATCATCATCCTCAGGAACTGGGTAATGACAGGCTGCCCTTAATACAAAATCCTCCAGCCAAGCACCTTTCACGAATGTAGTTAAGAAGTCACGCGTTAGCTTCCGCAGTCTTCTCCAGTATGTGCAAGAACGCATCCAGCAGAACTCTTCAAAGCCTTGCCCTTCCCTGCCTACTGCTCCAAAACCAGCCTGGGGTCTGGCACAGTGCCTTGGTTACCTTTTGCTTATCGCAGAGACAAAAATACCTGATGCCCAAAATTAAGAGAGGAAAGGTTTACTTAGTTCACCATTTGTGGAGGTTTCAGTCTGTAATCAGCTGGCTCCTGGGCAGGGTGGTGTGGCTCAGGCGGTGGAAGACAGCAAAAGCAACAAGAGCAAAAGGGACTGAGCAAGCCTCTCTTCCTCCCTATCCTGCAAGCAGGCTTCACGCCCTGGGGCAGGCGGGAGGAGCACTCACACCACCTCCCTGCCCTCCTCTGCAGGAGGCTCAGGACGTTTACAAAGGGAGCTGCCCGGCCCCTGCTGCTGCGCCACTTAAACCTTTAATCTTCTGAGGTAGACACAACAGATCAGCCATTACAGAGTCACCCTCAAAGGGAGCCTCTGTTCCCAGGAGGAGGGTGCCTCAGAATCTGGAGTTGGGAACAGCAGCACCTCACATCTGCTCTTTCTTGCCACATACTCCTGGACACCCCATCCTCCTGGACACCCCATCTCCTTACACCTCTCCTTGCACAAGTCACTTGGGTGATGAATTGAACCTAAGGGAACTTGAGCAGAGAGTGAATATCCACTGCTTTCCACATGCAACAGATGTGTAAGGAGCATGGACCACGTGAGGAGGCTCTAATGGCCCGATAGGATGTGGCTGGATGAACACATCTGTCTACTTAGCTATTGATACATTTGTATGCATTTGTATACATCATGAGTGGCTTTTACAACAAAGGTACAGAAACTAAGGAAAAGTTTAAGAATTCTCAGAATTGTTTTATTGCTGGATGGTAATACTGACTGTATTTCTTGGCAAAACAGCTGCCTGAAAGATGTTGCTTTGTATGGGAATTTAGAAAATATGGAGAAATTTTGAAAATTTATTGTAACAAGAAGAAAGAATACCTAAGATGTAAGCTGTCCTGAGAACCTAGCCATCCCGATCAGCCTATCTCCATGGGAAGAGAGAAATGAGCTTCCTAAGAACTCAGAGGAGAGGCCAGGGAGATAGCTCAGGCGCACAAGTGCCTGCCTAGCAAGTGCAAGGTCCTGAGTTTGATCCCTGGCTCCACAAAAAAAAAAAGAAAAAAAAGAGAGAGAGAGAGAGAGAAACTTGGAGGGAGCTAGACATTTTTGTGTTAATGTAGAGGCTAATAAGCTTCTTTTGGAAACATACAGATGAATGCAGCAAGTATTAACAGATAGATAATATTTTAAAACCTTACCTTGTTTGATGATTCATTTAAGACTTTTTCTGAATCAGCCTGATTTTCCAACCCTTGGAGAAGCTCTTTTGGAAATTCATCAATACAAGAAGAGGAATACACGTGTAAGAATTTTTTAAGAAAAACATGCATTTCTTTCTGGCGTAAAATCAGTTCAGTGTTGTAAAGTGATGTGAGCAGAGTATCGTCAGGCAAAGAGATCCCGGATCCTGGAGTTGCAGATGCTAAGGGAAGAGAAACACTTTTTGAGGCTTGTGTTAGGAGCAAGAATGGCCTCTGTGTTGCTTGCCCACTAACCACCATCTTGTGCTCCCACGTGACGGAGCAGTTGCCGGTCACCTTCTGTCGGGACACACCCTACACTCATGGACTTTCTTCTTGCCTCAGGAGGGAAAGAGCATTTCAGAGGCCCCTGTAGATACTTCCGGTCTCTTTGGAAGTCTCCCCAAGGCGGATCCTTACAGGTAGAGGTAATTTATCTAAAAAGTGATCTCAAGGATCGCAAGTGAAGAGAGGGGAAAGTCCAACAGGGGAAACAAAAAAAAAGCAAGAAGGACGAGTAAATGGACGAGTGGGCTGCAGCCACGGGTGAGGGCTCAGCTCTCTAGGGACAGTCTCAGCGAGAGACAAGAGAAGCCCGAATGTCACCCGCCGACCTGAAATGCTGTTCAGCTCACTAGTTTGAGGTTAGTCTGGGGTAAGTGGAATCCCCGATAGTTCCAGGCTGTCCCAGAGCTTCTGAGAAAGTCACATCAGAAAGTTTTCCTCTTCTTCACATACCTGATCCTGGAAAACCTGTAAGATGTGGATGCCTGTTGTGGGGACCGCCAGGAAGTGAACTGAGCTGGGGTGCTATGGGCCATGCGTTTCAGGGTGGGCCACCCTGGCAAGAGCCCATATTCTTCCCTGCTGAATGTCCCTTTTTCTCTCTCCCCGTTATGATAAAGCATCAGCCTTGGGGACGGCGAGATAGCTCAGCAGTCTAAAGCGCCTGCTTAGGCAAGCTTAGGCAACTGTAGGAACCTTGGTTCAATCTCTGGCACCACATGCTGCGCCAGCCCCACTTGCAGGGCAGGCTGAGCCGGCCATAACATAAATAAATAACTAAAGCTTAAACAACAACAACAACAGAAAAGCTTCAGCCTTGCCCGGAAGCCTTTCCGAGTGCCTGCCGGGCCCCTCAGCGACCACTCTCAGCTGGGACTCCGCCCCTCTGTGCTACTGTTTTCCCTATCCCCCTCTGGCTGGGGTCAGGTTGTCTTTTCTAACTGCACTCATCACACTTCAGGGGCAGAGATAAAATATGATTTTGTCTCAAAAATGACCAGAAGGTCTGACATAAAGCAGATTTTCTCAGTTTTTCTACATATTGTTTAGTGCCTAAAAACCTCATCAATAATACAAAACATCCCATCCTAAGTCATACATTTCCTCTTCTTCACATCCCTGATCCTGGGAAAAAACCTTCTAGCCAAAACTGCAGCCCAGCCGCGTTGTGACCAATGGTTCTTAACCCTTTGGAGCCAAGAATCACTTTGGTGTCTTGAGGAGCCTCCAAAGGCCTCCTTCTCATGAAGTCTTCAAGTATAAGTAATCAATAGAAGAAAATCAGTTCCAGGGAAGGAGTATTCTGTCCAAAGGCTTGTTATCCCAAGTGATGAATTTTGGAATTTTCACCTTTGGATCAGAGTTTACTCAGAACAACAGCAAAAGTATTTTGGACTTTCAAATAAAAACAAAAAACATGACCAACACAAGACTTAGCAAGAACTATGCTCTTCCTTCACACATGGAAACTTACCCAGCAGCTTGCTCATGTTAGTAATTCTCTGCAGGTGTATGAAGTAGCGCAGGAGGAGAACCCACGTGACATCCACTTTAGTCTGAGTGTTTTGGGTAGCATCTGCACTGTCACCCATGTCATCATCTTGGCCCAAAAACGTGCAGCCAGTCTGGAAGCTAACATGGTAGTCCTCTGAAAGTTTTAAAAAATACCACAAAGTAACATTACGCTTTCCTTGAAAAACAATCATACACAGAAAAAAAGCACAGCTCAGGAAGACTGACACAAGTATATGTTCGGTGAAATAGATTCTAAACACAGGGCCAGCCAGATAGCTCCGCAGATTAAAGTGCCTGCAAGCAGGTGCAGGGGTTGGAGGTTCAATCCCTGGGACCACTGTGCCAGCCCCACCCCAAGGGTGTGTTGAGACGGCAATTGAGAATGGACTTGGTGGCACACAGCTGTGATCTCAGCTCTTGGGAGGTTGTAAACAGGTGGATCACTATGAGTCCAATCTAGTACTGAGACCCTGAACATCCTATAGACCCTTTCTTAAAATAAAAAAAAAAAAAAAAGATTCTGAACATAGTGTTCAAAAATAAATAGTATGCTGTGAAAGGATATTTGAAACATGTATGAACTACTTTTCTCTAATATATCCAAACAGTCTCGCACCAATCAATAACAAAATTTCAAGCAACCCAATCTCAATAGGCAAAGAATTTGACAGGCAATTTACGAGAGCAAGTGACAAAAAGCATTAGGCACACTAAACATCAGGGAAATTCAAAGTACGATGAAACACCATTTCACAGTCCTCTGGAACTGGCAGGCTAAACCCTAAACGAGAGCAAATACTGGTAGTAATTTGAAGAAGCAGAAATATTCACATGCTGCTTACAAGAATGTCATGGAAAAGCACTTTGGCAGCCTTAAACAAAACAAACAGTGTACATCCTCCCATGCATGTGGAGAGGCTTGCTCAAAGGTGGTCGTGAGGGCTTTGTCACAGAATGAAGGAGACTTTGAAAACTAAACAGCAGACGGCTCACTTGATGCTGCTGGTAAGGAGACTCTAAGGAAATACAGGGTCACGTCAGTTTCCGTCTCAGCAGAACAGGTTACTACAGTGTGTAAATGTGCGGTTCCCTGCCCCTCGCTCATCTCTCAGCTGTTGGTTTTCTGAGTCTTCATTTCCTCTTCTTTAAAATGGCTGTGACAAGGGTGGTTATAGAAAGATCTGGAGAAATGTAAGGCGCTAACAAACAGGTCACGAGTGTCATAGAGAATGAGGGCACTTGTGTAACTCTGAGAGCATTCACTCTGTACAAATCCTTATGTCTTTTTGCCTGTGCCCATGGATATATGTGTAACAGTCAATTAGAAGAGTAATTGTTGGGGCCGGGGAGATAGCGCAGCTGCGTAAGTGCCTGCCTGGCAAGCGTAAGGTTTCGAGTTCTATCCCCAGTAATACAAAAAAAAAAAAAGAATAGTAATTGTCTCTTGTCTCTGGGGAGGAAAGAGATGGAGATGAAAGAGATCTTCTATGAGTCACAACCTACACATGCTTTCTTTAATAATAAAATGGATTTCCATATGCAGAATATTCCCAGTGCTTTAGCATTTATAAACCTAATTCCATTTCCCTCTTTCTAATCTCAACTCCCAGAAATAACCCCTATCTACACTTTTGCATTAATAATGTCATAGAAAGGCTGGGCAAATAGCTCAGTGGATTAAAATGCCTGCTTAGGCAGATGAAGCTGCTGGGGTTTGATCCCCAGCTTGCCATGCTGGCTGTGCCCAAGACGGAGACTGAGACTGGGTGTGGTGGCGCACAATTGTAATCTCAGCTCTTAGGAGGCTGAACATAGGCCCATCACTAGGAGTCTGATCTCTGTAGTCAGATTCTGTAGACCCTGTAGACCTTATGCTAAAATGCAAAAATCATCATCATCATCATCATCATCATCATCATCATCATCTCATAGATGTGCTTTACCATTTCAATATATTTATTACATACGATAAAGAAGGTGTTGCCTGTTTTATCTTTTGGAAATTCTGTGAGAGAAATTCCATGTATTGATCTGTCTCTGATAAATATTATGCTTTTGCCATGCATCCAGGTAAAGGCATTCCGCTGCAGGTCACTGACGCTATTCATTACTGTGTACGTCCCACGGTAGACTCGCCATCTATCCTAGTGCTGAGGGCCATGGAAGTTCTTTATTACTTTGTTTTGGATTTTTATCTTTAATCTTGAAAAAGGCTTTTATGAATATCTGAGTACGTATTATGCAGTATGCAAGTGCAAAGATTGTCTAGAAATAGGAACATCAGAGAGGTCCTCAGGGATTTTTTGACCATCTTCACTTTTGCTTTTCCATATGAAGTTTAATATTAATTTTCCAAATTGTACAAAACAAAACCTTTAGAAATTGCTGCTGAAGCTACACTGAATTTATACATCATTTTAGGAAGACTTCACATCTTACCAAAATTGAGCTTTTGAAATATAAACATGCTTTATTTTCTCATCTCTTTTCAATAATCCTTTATAACTTTTCTTTTATAATTTTTGTTAGAGTAATCTCTAGATGTTTTATACATTTTATAGTTACTACAGTCTTTTAGAAACACAGTGTTTAAAACAGATAAAGTCTCACACCCAGCCATTTTACAAAATGTTCTGACCATGTACAGTTGTAGGAAATTATCTATATGAGTAAGCCACAGTTCATGGTAGCTTTTTTCTTCTCATTCCTGTACCCCCTCTGACCCCCGTTTTATTGACAGGGGCTCTCGCTATGCAGTTCAGGCTAGCCTTGAACTCAAAGCCTTCTTCCTCCCTCAGGCTCGCAAGTGCTTGCACCGTCAGCATGTGCCACCAGGCTGGGGCCCCCTATTTCATATAAGGAAGAATCTCCAGAACAATTTTGGTTCAAAGTGGTGCATTTCTACTCCTATTTTGAAAGAGAATCATGTTGCATTTGAATATTGATTTTAAGCCCAGTAGATTTTTTTCCCACTTATAAGTTTTTCAAATTAATGATGTTTCCCTTAATTCTTAGGTTTAGACTCATGAAGGATTGGGTTTTTATTTCATTTTCTGCACTTCTTTGAGATAATTTTTTTTTCTTTTAAGCAGTTAATGTAGTGGCTTAGTTCAATAGATTTTCTAATGTTGAGTCATATTTGCATTTCTGGAACTAACCCAGCTTACCCTGATGCATCTTCATCATGATGCTTCTTTTCATTGTCTGATCATTTACAGGATCAAAAACAGAATTCTCTCCTTTCGAGGCAAGTATTTTTAATCATTTGTGCTCTTCTGCTTCTGCAGGTTAGTTTCTGTTCTTAAAATAATTTCCTCGTTGTACTAACTAATCATTGTATAAAATATTTATTGACCTTCTTCTACCATTCTCTCTGCTGCCTGGTGACAGATATTAGCATGTGCAAGCATCCCTCTGTACTTCATAAATTTTCAGTTCTATCACTGTATTTAGTTCCCATAATTTTACATGTAATCAATGTTCGAAGAGTTTTCCTTGGTGCCTCACCGAGGGAGACAATATCTCTTGTGGTCTCACTGTGTACTCTAGTAGTACCTGCACCCTCCACTTCCCTCATCTGCTAGGCTTCCTGTTTCAAGGTCAATAACACTTACATTCTGTTCTGTCTTCATAATAAATGCTTACTTGTTGTCTTCAAGTTGAAAATCGATGTACAACACTGCATTATGACTGCAGGAGGACTGTTCACATCAATATGATCAACTTTCTTCACCAAGGGTAAATGTCACAGCCTGGTGACCCACTAAATAATAAGATTCTTAATGCAAAGATCAAGTAGGTTGTTCGATAGCAAGTCATATTTTAATTCACTTCGTGTTGAGACTATGAATTTGGACTACAAGAATATTTTCCACTAGGGTTTCTGTGTGTCTTGGATGGAGGATGTTGAGATAAGTAATATTGCGTCCTTCTCATCATATTCCTAGTATTACTTCTGGCTTTTGAGGCATTCTATCTGCTGCCTAGAATTCATTTATGCTTCTTAAAGACACTTTTGAGGTGGCAAACTTGCCATTCTACTTTGTACTGATGAATTTATAGCCTGCTGCACAGCTCGCAATATTGAAGGCACTGCTATTCCCTGATTCCTGTCTTCCCTCCATTCCTTCCTCTTATCTCTCTCCTTCTATCCCTCCATCTTACATCCACTTCTTTCTTCATTTGTAATTGTGAATGCTAAACTGTAGTTTTAGGTAGCATCCTAAAGGGAGGAGATGGAAAAGGAGAAGGAGAGAGGAAGGGGAAGGGGAATGGGGAGGGGAAAGGGGGAGAGGAAGGAAGGGCGAAGTGGGGGAGAAGGAAGAGAAGGGAAAGCAGAAGGGGAAGGGGAAGAGAAAGAGGAAGAA
>PVKN010016142.1:0-17867 GCA_004027915.1 Capromys pilorides
GAAAGGGATTTTTCTGGCCATATTCCAGAAAGTTTCCATAGAGGAATTTCCTGTGCTCTTGTCAGCAAAATTTACTGGAAAAGAGTTCAAGATAAAAATTTGTTGGTTTTTTTAAGGAAATATTTCACAAAATAGGGAGAAGCAGCCTTTCGGATAAAAAGAAGGTTTTGTGAAGAGACAAAAGGCCGAACTGGTTTATATAGAGAAAGTTCTGTCTTGGTTACTTTTCATTTGTTGTTGGGACAAAATACCTGAGGCCCAAAATTAGGGAAGAAAAGATTATTGAGCTCGCAGTTTGTGGAGGTTTCAGTCCATACTCAGCTGGCTCCAAGGCAGAGTGGTACATGGCAGAGGGCAGCAGTTCATGGTGGCAGAGGACAGCAAAACAGCAAGAGTAAAAAGGGAAGATTCGCAGCAGCAGCAGCAGCAGCAGCAAGTCTCTCTCCCTTCCTTGTATTGCACTCAGGCCATCTGTCCCAGGCCAGACATAGTACTCACACCCATAATTCCAGCAGTACTCACACTCATAATCCCAACATTAGATCATTAATTAATCACAAACTCTAGAAGTCCACCCTGTGAATACATGAGGCTTTGGGGTGGGGGGAAAACTAGACACAAACCATGATGAGTGCTCACTCAGGCACCCACTGTGGTTGGCTTATGTGAATGAGTGAAGCAAGTATGTGGGAGGTGCTCAGTCCTGATTGGTTGGTTGCAAATAACAGTGTAATGGTCACATCTAGTAGTAAAATTAGACTTCCTAAGGCTGTTTATCTTGGTAGTTGAAATAGAAATATGCCCAAGTGAGGGTTGAAAAGTGAAGTTAATGATTCTTCCAGGAACACAGAGTATGTGTGACTTCCCCAGTCAGAAACAGCTAGCATGCCCCATTTTCAATTTAAGACAAATTACCTCTTTTAGGATATTTGGAGATTAAACTTTTCTTAAAGTTCAAACTCCTCCCTTTTGATAGAAACCTAGCAACAAATGGCATCAGTAGCACCAATCATCAGCTAAAGCAGTTATAACCAGAATAATTAGTTACCTGCACTGGGTCCATTCAGGTCCCTGTAGACATCCTTGTGTTTATGAAGTGACCAGCAGAGCAATTGCTAATGAAGGACACTTAGATACCAATTAGATCTGAGTCCAAATCTGTGGGGCTAGGTTGCCTCTGTTCTGATTAAAGTGAGGGCAGAGCCTTTTAGGTACTACCATGATTTTGATAGGTGTCTTACCACATCCAGCACAACTCTCAAAAATCCTAGGGTGAAGGGCAGTGAAGGATGAAGAAACAAAGACAAAAACCATAAAACAGAAAGCTGAGGTCAGGTGGAGCCCTCTCTCCAGATGAGAGAAAAGAAACAGCTGAACAACTGTAGAGCATTTATTTATACATTTGGCAGGTTGATGTTGCATGACACCACTCTGCCTAGCAACACATTTTGTTGTCTTGCCTTGGGTGCCTGATGTTCTCCAAGCCAGAGAAGCTTGTCTGCAAGGCTCACCTTGGGTAGTCTTTGTTCTTGGGACCAGCCTTGCTTCAGCCCTACACATGTGATCAAGCTCCAGTTTCAGCTGCTCCCTGCAGTTTCTCTTGTACATATCTATTAAAACAGGCTTGAATGATCTTAAAGAAGAACCAAATCCCCAGTTGTGGCATGAGAAAGGTCAATAGAACTATAGGGGAGAACTTAAGAGGGAACAAATGCCAGAAGGTAGCCAACAGAAATTATCTGAGAGTGGGGAGTTTAGCTGAGAGGATCCTTTGAAGGCACTCCCATTAGGATTTATCTAATTCTAAGATTTCAGCAGTTTCCAGGTCAATCAGCCTAGAAGTATTTATACAAGTACAGCATGAGATATTTGCAGCAACACAGACAACACACTGCCCAACACAGAGCTGCCCATCCTGCAGCTATCCAGGACCACAGGAGTAAGGCAATCTAAAGACCTCTGTTGTGTTCTAGTGGCCTAAATTGTGGAACGAGCAATTCTATTAACAGTTCTGGAAAGGTTTCTGATCAAATAGTCACCACAGGTGAAACCAAGTCCTGTTCAGAACACAAGCAGTCTTCCAAATCTAGTCCAGTCACAGGGATCGCCAATACCTCCTAGTAAATCTTAATCCTTGGGAATGCCCATATCAGTAAGCCTCATAAACTTAGGGGTTTTCAGAATAGTAATTTATAACAAAAGCTCTCTCCTCTCATGAGTTTGGAGATATTGATACAATGGTATCTGGGCCAGAAACTGGAGAGTGAGAAGGAGGAAATCAAACACCCCAATAAGCATGTCCTCTTATTTACCAGGAATTTAAGCAACTAAAGCTCTTTGAATGAGAGGAAGATGATGTCTGAGTGCAACTGGGCCACAGATAAGACACAACTAGAGAGGGTACATATTAGTCCAGAAATATTCTGAAACTTTATGGTTCAATTTTTAGGGATAAAATTTTGTGAGATTATTGAAGCAAAAGTTAGCATTAGGGATAGCCTAGGAGATGGATCTGCCAGTCCAAGTTGAGGGAATGCCAGAAGGAAGGTAAAATATTGGCAAGCTGTGCAAGAGTGGCTTTGATGTTATAGAAGTATCTTGTAAAAGCTTAACGAACCCTGGAGCTGGTAGGTGAGCAATGTTCAGGAGGCAGAGTTGGTGCTCTGGTTGTTACTTAGTCTTAACATTTTTTTTTTTTCAAAAAATTATAGACTATGGGAGTGTTACATTTAGGTCCCAAATCCATTGTAGGCAATCCCTCAGATAGAATAGTGGGTGAAAAAGGCATGCTAGATATGAGAGGAGGTATAGGCCAACTAGATAGTCTTTTAAGGATTTCTTTTTTATGGGTTATGTAAAAAGAGTTACAGGTATTGTACCTGGATTATTCGTTATGCCTTGAGAAGACATGTACAAGCAAGTTACAACTCAGCAATCAGTAAGTTTGCCAGTGGAAGCTCAGGATTAAGATAGTTGGGCAACAGAGTTGTCTCTCCATGAACAGAGGCTGATGTGAGTAGGATTGGACCATCCTAAAAGCAGAAGGAGCAGAAGGATCATGGCCTAGGCCAAGGTCTAGCACTTGCTGCCCACATCAATTGCCTGTTTCTTGTCCTAGTTTATTTAACTTTAATGTCAGTGATGGTTTGAGGAATCCATTTCACAAAGGTGTTGAGTCAAGAGTCTTTTTTTTTAAAATAAAAAGTATGAATTCATGAGTTAGTACTCTAAGAGTACTTGATAATGTTCTTTCCAGCAGGATGGAAGGAAATCTTTGAGCTGGCATGATTTCAAATAAACATAGTCTCCACATCTTGCTTGTGAGAACTCTCAGGAATCCTCTGTTGACAGAATCTTAAACAAGTAGTAAGTTACTAATGAGCTCCTTTGAGTAATGCAGGAGGGCCTTTAAATGAGCATAGGTTGAAGACCCTTGCCGAGGTCAATGAGATGACCAGTAATGATCTCCAAAGTAGACAATATATTTTCCCGTAGGAGTAGAACAAAAGTGGAAGAGAAGCTAAGGAAAAAAATTTTGGGCTATGGCTCATCGAAGGTCATAACAAATTTTTGCCAACTGGGTTTTTCTTTTTCCTATTAATTCATTTGAATGTCCTGAAGAACTGGATACGATAAGCACAACGGAAATGCTGATAGGTAGGCCAGATTTCACAAACATCTTAAAGGACTGTCACTGAACTTCCAGGTTAAGTATAATGTTTGCTAGTAAGGCCTTAGCTGCTGTCAAGGCTGCGCCTGGTAGCAGAAGAAAATTTCAAGTTTTGGGGGGGGAGTACTTAGACACAAACCATAACAACCTCTAACGATATTTCTTTCCCTATTAGATCATGACTATCATGTGGATCTGGAATGTCCTCTAGCTGCTCATGTGCCAAAGGCTTAGTCCTTAGGGTAACACTATTGGGAAGTGATAGAAGTTTTAAGAGGTGAGATCTAGTAGAAGATCCTTAGTGTTATAGGATTCCAGTCCCCTCCCTCTTCCTCTTTTGCTGCATGACACAGGCTGTAAGCACGTTTCTCTCTGCCATGGGCTCCCACCTTTGTGTTCTGCCTCACCACAGGTCCACAGCAATGGGGTCACTCATACGTGGTTTTAAACTTTCTGAACACTACACTAAAATACAACTTTATAAGTGAATTGTGTCAAGTATTTTATTATAGTGATAGAAGGCCAATTATCACTGTTGCTTAATGCGGAAGACCGCCTAACCAGCTCTCCTTAAAGGAAGAGCGACTGTGACTGTCTCTATTCTGACTGAGCCTGACACTATTTCCTTGTATTGATATGTAAGAGCTGGCTAGGACTTCTGTTTATCCTCTCAATTGGCCTTAAGCAATGTACACTGGTCTAGCTGAGGTGTTGGTGATAGTCTTTGAAGATGGTATGCATCTCTCCCTGGTAACCTACACCTGCTGCTCCTCAATGTGAGCCAGGTTGGGACAGGTCAAGGAGCTAATGCTCTGCACTACCAGCTGGGAATGAGCCTCGAGACAGAGGCTATGACTTCCTGGGACTTGAAGAATTACATCAAAGCTGAATCACCAGACTACCCAAAACATTAGACACTATCTAAATAGCCTTATGCAGATTACTCTCTCTGCATATCCTCTGCAGGTGGCAGAGGTAAATGTAGGACCCCCACCTAGCTCAGCTCAAGGTATTCACTACCTTCCACAATTCTGTCATTCCTCCTCAAGCCACTCCTCCACTGAATAAGGTTGGGTGAGGCCTTGGGTCCTCTTTTCATTCCAGAGAACCATCTTTGTGGCTGGACTTAGAGCCCCTTAACTCCCCAATAGTTATAAATATGTTTTAGTGTCTTTATTTTTGCCATGGGTTGCATGGGAAGTGGTAGATTAGAATTATCTTGGTGAAGTTCCAATAACGTAATTTTAGGATCACAAATACTGACTTCTTGGATCAAAATGAGGACCTAGAAGGGACTCCAATACTTAACACAACCACTTCATCATTATTTCAGTGAGTAAAGTCATGATTAAAGGATAAATTTTGCATTTGAAGTCTGGTTGGAGGCGTGGGTCTCCAATTGGGGCCCATGCAAAAAGCTATCCTTTCACCAAATGAACAGCCCTGTTTTTCACATGTCCCCTTGTGATCATGGAACTTTTATCCATCTGTGTGTAAATCTGGGACTAAGGAAACAAAAGAAATTATAGTGCTTTTAGAGGCCATGACATAGGTGGTCACTATGGTAGTAGCATCAACTGTATCTTTTTCTTTTTTCTTCTGGGTAGAGGAGTGATACTAAACTTAATGGTAGCCGTAGCCCTTGGAAACTGAATGCCACCCAAGAAGGCAGGAACGAGGGCTTTATTTGTTGTCTTTCTACTTAGAAAGTAAAAAATCCACTCTGCTTTCAGAGTAAGCCAAAGTCGTGTGCTAGCTCAAAGGCTTGTCTGTCTTGGTAAAGGCTGGGGATCTTAATTTTGGTGAGGAGGCTCACTTGGGTGAAGACAGGGAGTTGTGTTTGTTGTGCAGATCTAACCTCAGATAGGACCCCTGATCTGGCTTTGGGAAGGACCTGTTGGTAACTCACCTAAGTTTTAAACCATTTTTAGTCTGTGTTGCACAGGGGCTCTCTTGTAGATGTACACGAGGCAGGTAAGGAGCTGATCAGTCAGTGCTGTATATCCATGAGGAAGGTCATGGTCCAGGAAAGGACCCCACATAACCGGCTTGTGCAGGTTATAGAGGTGACAGTGAGATAAGCTAAGAGGAAGAGGATCACAGAGGCAGGTAGACAGTGGTGAGTGGTTGAGTGTCATGAGGCAACCCTTGCTTGTGCTGATCTGAAAAATATAAGTAAACTATTGAATATTATTGTATATGTATGGTGCACAGGTTCAAGTACGAGAGTAGACACATGTATGAGTCCGACTAATGTTGAGCCATAACATTTAAACCCTCAGTTTGGCTACAACATGGATTTTGTAATATTCAAGTTACAAAAGTTGTAACCTGAGTTGTGTATGAGTTGTATATAAAAGAACACAAAACTCTGGTAAATACCATTATAGTTCTTTGTTTAATAATTTCTAGCTTGTAATTGAAAATAAACTTAAAATCATGCATTATAAACATAATAAGGGCAAATTTGTAGGTGAATTCTGATATAAGTTTTTTGGACCATGATCTCCTGAGGGTTAAGGAGGCCGGTCAGAGTGAGGAATACAGGTAGTGACTAGAGAGCCCATGATAATTTTCCATGCCTTTATTGAGAGTAGAGACAACAGCAAGCACCTTCAGAGATGTGACACTTGAGCTACTGGATCTAGCTACTGACTCCAGTAACCTACTGGCCTGTTTGGTCCTTTGGCTTGAGTTAGGAATCCTAAAACATTTCCCTTTTGTTTATAAATAAACAGATGGAAAGAGAGATGGCAATTGGATGTCCCAAAGTAGGAGCTAAGATCAGTGGATTGTTCATAATTTTGAAGGTACTTTTGTACTAGACGTGCATTGTAGAGGCTCTGGGCCTGGGACATCAAAGGAAAGTTTGGTAGCCAATTCTGACAGTAATATGCAAGGCCTAAAAGTCCCAACAGTTTTTTGTTTTTTGTTTTTGTTCAGACAACAGAAAAGGAAAAATACCTTAAAAACAAGATGGGGCAAGAATCAGATCCTCAAGTTTCAAAGAGTGACGCCAAAATTTGACATAAACATCACAGAATTGAAGCTTTCTTTCAGACGTTGTGCCCTCCAAATGACAGGATATTGCATAAATGGATGCTGTAGGGAGGGAAACCTCTCCAGAAGGGAAACATAAAGGCAAACCAACTACATATCGAAGCCAGGCTGAACCATATTGGAAGGTTTATTAATCACTTTTTTAATTTCTAGAACATAATTCCTGGCATGCACAAAGTAAAGGAGAAGTTTAATTTGGCTCGTGGTTCAGGGTATTCAGTTCATGGTTGGCTGACTCTAAGACAGAAATAGTGGAAAGGCATGGTGAAGGAAAACTGCTTGCCTTATGAAAGCTAGGAGGCACGGAGGGAGGAGGAGTCAAGAACAAGAAATATGTCCTCCAAGTGACTCACCTCTTGGACCAGGCCTTACTCTCTAACAGCACACTGAGCTGTGAATTTCTCAATGGGTTAACCTACTAATGAGTATAGCACACCTATGAGCCCATCATCTCCCCAAAGACCTACCTCTGAACATGAGACTTTTGGGGAACATTTTAGATCTAGAGCATAACAGAAGGAGATATCAACCAACTCAGTTTGAGAAAAATAGGCAGGGCTTTTGGGGTACTCTTGGGAACAACTGTCCAGGTCCATTGTTTATCCTTATAGGAGAAAGTCAAAAACAATTGGCTGCCAGGGTATACTGGTATACTGAAGAAAATATTTCAGAGTTCAACAGCCGAAAATAATTGGCTCTCAGGCAAACACTGAATGAGGACACTAGATGTTGAGGAATAACTGTGGTGTTCATGGCTCTGAGATCCTGCACAAACCTCTATCCTGTGCAATTAAGTTTGAAGACAGGCAAAATCGAAGTATTTCAAGGGCTAGGGTGGGGAACAAGAAGTTTTGTTTTGTATAGAATCATCCACTATGGGTTGAATGTCGACCATAGCCCAAAAATTGGGAACACTGCTTTGCTGTTGGAAATAGGTTTGTTATGATTCACTTGGATTTTACTAGGAGGTGCGAAATGACTATACCATTGTTAGAATGTATTCCGAGGTTCTCAGACAAATTTTGGAACACAAGATGGGTTAATGAAATTGACAGGTAGATGAATACCTGTGTAAGGACTAGTTCTACCAGGACAGAACCTTCTAGTAGGACTAATTATAGAGTTAGTCTCTTCTTTTGGAGAGAGAGATATCAGCTTGATATATTTCCAGGAAACCCATCCCCAAAAGGTGGACACACAGGACAATGGATAAGTAAGAAACTGTGACCTCCCAAGAGAGACTCCAGGAAGAAAGAAAGACATAGAGACTTGGGAACTGTGACAAGCTGGTTATCAATCCCAACCTGTTGCTAATCTAGAAACTTGGAGAGGGCACTGAAAGTGTGGAGAGGTAGGGAACTTCTAGTGACAGAATATCACCAGTGTCAACCACTGTTGGTATTAAGTGCAGGAAATGTCTCCTAGAGGACCTTTAGTTCTGTTCTAGGATGAAGTAGCTTTAATGGGGATTAACTGTATCAGCATTTGTACTTAAGACAGACTTTCTTTTATTTTATAGAACCTGAAGAGAGCCAGGATTATTTTCTGCCTCCGAATACAGTCCTGATTCCATGTAGTGAGGGGCTGAGTTTGCTAGAACATCATCAGTCTTCTGAGCTCTGACTCCAACTTAGACTTCGTGGGCAGCCTTGTGCACACAAAGCTACTAAGCCTTTGTAATATGTTATTTTTGTTGTGTATAAACATATATTTTAGAACCACAAACAATTCAGATTTTAAGATCTTTTTATCAAGCTTTGGAATATCTGCATATATGTAAAATATTAGGAGATTCAAGCCTAAATAGAAAATTCATTTACATTTCATGTATACCTTATACACATAAATATCATTTTATGCAATATTTTTAACAATTTTGAGCATGAAACAAAGTTGCATTGTGTGAAATTTTCTACTTGTAGCACCATTTCAGTACTCAAAAAGTTGTCGATCTTTGAGCATTTTGAACTTGGGATTTTTAGAACGAGGATTCTCAACCTGTTGATATCAAAAAATGCAGGAACATATAGAAAGCAGGCACTTTCCCCTGTGGCAGAGCTAGACCACAGTGCAATGCGTGTATCATTTTCTGGCCTTGCCCTCTTGACTTCGCTGTGAAGTTGCCTGGGGTTGCCCACAGACCTGAAGACACCATATTTATTGCCCTCTCTCCTTCTTCTTATTACCATGCAAATTGGAGAAGGAACAGTGGAAAGTATTTGGGACATCTCCTATTTGTGCCTAATGGGGACAGAGTGACAGAAGGACCCCAGTGGAAGCAAATAAACTTGGACTCTTAGGTGCCAAAGACGAAGTGCTCCAGCTTCTCATTTCAGCTGATTGCCAATGTATACATGGAGATATTATTAAACTTCAAGAAATTGAAGCTGAAATCTGGCCTGAAGGGTCAGCTTTCAAGTTTTCAAATTAAAAATACTTTTTGCATTTAATTTTGCATTTGGTAAGGATTGCCTTACCAAATTATTCGTTTAAGAAGAGGTTGTATTTTACTGTTATCTTGAAAGGACTATTTAATTTTGTTACTTTCATAGAACCAAAAACTACGAATATTCTCTTTCATTATATATCATTATCTTTCGCAAAGGGTAAGGATCAGCATGTTAAACAGCAGACATTTCACAACATTGAACACTTCTGTAAAGCAGAGTCTAAAATGCCAATTACTGCATAAAAATAAATTTTTATCCTCCTACGACATCTCAGACTTGCTGGGCTTCTATGCCTGTGGGTAGAAGCAGAGGAGGAAGGGAAGGGCGGTGGTAAGGGAGAGCTGAAGGGCCAGGAAGTCGGAGGCTATAAATACAACAACCCAAGGTCAGAGCTAACGCTGAAACAGCCACAGAATTCCAAGTTGAGGGGCAGACCTCAGAAGGCTTGAAGTTTCTGTTCAGACATGCTTTTTCTCCACGCTCCCCTTAATCCCAGCCACCAATTAGATCCTTCAAACCATTTCCAGTTTGGAAAGCTTCAGAAATTCCTGGCTCCTACTAGTTTAGTAACAGCAGAAAATAGAAGAAAAGGACTTGAGAATTTATAAACCCAGATTTGTGGACTAGAATCAAGAAGTAGGGAATCATGGTGATCTTGTTATACAGACCTTTTCATCTTCAAAGAAAGCAAGTAGAGCTAATTAACTCCACTGCAGTATTAGGAGGGAGGTAAATAAATATTGTTTTAATTTTATGATTAGAAGAACTGAGACAGCGGCAAAGCCACCACGCCATGGAAGCTAGAAGGAGCTTTGGAAGACAGTTCGTGGTTTTTTTGCTGTGTGCAATTGGCCTGGCTTTGCTTTTAGACTTCTCCTTTATTACCTTGACATTGCTTAATATTCTTTGGAATTCACAGTTTTACAGTAGAGACAGCCTGTGAAGTATGAATCTCTGCTCCCCATATGGAAGACAGATTTTGCAGGGGCTAAGGTGATATTTGTGGGAATGAGACATGCCTGGGTCAAAGTCCCAACTCTACTCCCTGCCCTGTGGCTTTGGCTAAGATTTCACATCCTCATCAATTACACAATGAGCTAATGTAGCTTCCTCTTCCTCCAAGCCATACTCCATATTTCAGCCACTCTCTCAAGATTCCCAAGACTCATCCTCTCATTTCCCCTTTTTTCTCAACCCAGAGTCTAGTTCTTAGAAAGGAGAGAGTAGAGGTTAGGAACTGGCTCGGAAGCTGGTTGATGCACTAGAGGTAGGCAGAAACACTTAGAGGTCCTTGCCCTACCCTTGGAGATCCTGATCCAGTAAGGGCTCTGATTTGGTTTTTGGTGTGCAAACATCCAAATAACTTTGTTGTTGCCCAGAAGATTATATCCACGGTCAAATCTCTCTTGGCACCTTCAGCTTCTACGGAATGGCTAAGAGTGTTTCCAGTACTGTGATGCCTCTGCCTTCTCACTCAGGCCCTACAGGGTCAGGCTTTCCCAATCACTGGGCCTCGCTTACATCCCCTGCTGCATTCCAGCATGTTGGAGGGTAGAGGAAAGCGTAGTAGCATTAACAACAACCTCAAAGAGAAAGAAGGGGAGAGAACAGAAGCATTGGTTTTATAAAAGGAAGCAAGACTCCTCTCTCAGCTGAAGTATTTGCACAGCCTGGACAATCAACTCTGACTTGTTTATTTGTTTATACAATTGCATCTTGTATTTATTTAGTAAATGAGCCCCAATGATGCGCTGCATACAGGGCACCAAGACAAGCATCAGGGAAATAATGGATGCGACAGAGTCACCCATGGGGTGCTCACAGCATAGAGGAGGAGAAAGGAACCACAAGCTAAAACGTGGTCGGATTAGCATGCCAGGAAAAGCACATGTGCTTTGGGAAAGCAGAGAAGAGGGAATAACGGGGAAAAGGAAAGAGAAGTCAGCATGGATAAAATGCCACCTTTAGAGTGACTTGAAAGACACACTCACTAGAAGTGGAAGGCATACAAATAGAGGGAACAAAGGGCAAAGACCCTGAAGTATGAAAATGACAAAAGATCACTGACACCTGTCTGAAACCATAGCCCATCAAGACAGCACCTAGGCTTGAGTGGCAGGAACAAGGTTGAGAGAATAGACTCCTGTTCATGTGTGTTTTTCTTTTTTTCAGTCTTCCTGTTTTCAAACAGATTTACAGTGTCACACTGAAGTTTCACAGGAGTTGCTAGTATTTCCATCTAGTAATAAACATTACATGGTTACATAACTGAATCACTAACGATTTCCTAAAAGTGGATGGCCTCGTGAAGCACTTCGCTGCTACTTTGGCTGGCTGTTGCACACTTTCTCCTTAGAGAAATCGGTCTGCCTCTTAGGCTGTTGGCAACAGACCTCGGGTAGGCCTCCCACACCCAGCAGCACACTGGTGCAATTCAGCTGGGTGTAACAAGTCAACCACCAATTAGCAATCCACTACAAACATAGAACTACTGAACTCATCAATGGAATCTGCTGGGGAACATATCACCCACAGATCTAATCACCTTCCAAACCACAACACTTGGAAAACAAAACATAACCTTATGGATGCAATGATGCGATGATGTTCCTGGGTATTACTTACTCAATTGAAGATTTAAGTGAACACAAAAACTTGCATACAGATATTTATAACAGCTTTATTCTTTTTTCTTTCTGTAGTACCAGAAATTGAACTCAGGACTTTGCACTTACCAGGCAAATGAGCTGAACTATTATACTACTGAGCTATTTCCCCGGCCCCTATAGCAGCTTTATTCATAATTTGCCAAAATATAGAAGCAAACCAGATAGTTTTTAGTAGGTAAATATAAACCATGGTACATCCATCTAATGGAATGCTATTTATTAGTAAAAAGAATGTAGCTAGCAAGCAATGAAGATATGTGGAGGAAGAGTAAATATGCATTGCTAAAAAGGCAATCTGAAAAGACCACATGTTGTATGATTCCAACTATGTGATATTTTTAAAAAAGCAAAACTATAGATACAATAAAAAATTGCTTTCAGTGGTTTCCATCAGTTGGAGGAGGAAATGAGAACTAAAGAATGGGTAGTAGAAGTGTTCTATATGATACCATACTGAAGAGTGTAAGGCATTATCCAAATGTCAAAATCCACAGAGGTACATAACTCGAAGGTTACTCCTATGTTAGCATGGAGTGTAAATCTTAATGTAGGTGTAAGACAGTTATTTCAGAAGTTGAGGGCACCAGATAAGAATGAAGACTAGGAAAAGAATCTAACTGCATTATACATGTGCAGAACAACCCCACTGAGAGTAGCAGGGAAGATAAGTTTACCAAGAAACTTTGGGAAGAGTTCGAGTCACATAAGGGAAGCATTTGCATGTACGCACTCGCTCTTATCAATAGAGTCGCCTCCCATGGCAGTGGGGTTAACGGTCCTGACACTGATGCACATGCACACTAGAAGTGAGCAAGCAGGCACCTCAATGGCAGATGCCAGGAGCCAATTTTCTTACCATTATAGTGGTAGTCTCTAGACACGCAGGGGAGAAGGTCACATAAATTCACTTACAGCTCATTATAGATACAGATGCTTACACAAAGTAGTCGTAGACATCTTTATAAGCACATACATGAGTTAGTACACTCACATGCATTTCTGTACTCTGTTGCTTTCAAGGGTATGAAAATAATGCCTTGGTAGCAGTGATTGCACAGCACAGATTTTGGCTTTTAAATATTCTCTCCCAATAAAAGGCACCAGGCCCTGCTGCGTAGTGCTAACTAGAACTGTGATGGTCATCACTGTTCAGGATGCGAAGTCCCAGCTTCTGAACCCCAGCCCAACAGCTCTTTCCCAATACCCTGCTGTCCCCAGCTGCCACAGTTCAGCACAGGAATTCAATTTGCGTCCGCTGCTTTTCCTGTGTCGCCTTTGCTCAACGCTGACACTACACAAAGGAGCCACAGGACACCACTCACGCTGTTCCAATCGTCTTTGAGGCAATCCCATCTCTAGAGACAATGTTTAAACAAGATAGTCTTTTCTCTGGAGTAAACACACCCCACTTCCTGGAGGAATGCGATTAATTGAGCAGAAGGTGAAAATTTGCACGTGGTTCAGTTTTCTGACAAGCCACCAGTGTTAAAGAGGTGATGAAACCATGAGATGAAACAGGGCTTTCTTAAGAAAAGAAAGGGCTTGCTGTGAAACCTGCAAAAGAATAGCTATAAACTGTATGTTGGATTGATTTTGGTGTTTTGCAAAGCTAAATAAAGAAATCTTCACATAGATTCTGCACAGCCTACAGTAGGACATCTAGATGCCTAACATGACTCACCAATGAGCTCTTCTTGCATCCTTAGATCCAGGCCACAGTATTCCCCACCCAGCTGTGCACCTGAGAATGATTTCTGCAGTCTGCCTCACGTGGGCCTCCTCACTGTGCAGCTTCCAGTTAAAGCGGGTAAAAGGGAGAAATACGCAAGAGAAGAGAAACAAGGGGCTCACTGGCTGTCTTCTGCTTTTATTCATTCTTCCTGTTAGGGGCCCTTCACCACATTAGATTTCCATTAATCAGTGATTCCCAGTGGCAGAAAGCTGAGCCCCTCCAAAGGGCTGGGTCAATGTCTGGAAATGATTTTATTTGTCATTGTCACAGTGGTGGGGGAGAAGCAGTGCTACTGGCGTGTCACGGGTGGAGCCCAAGGGTGCTGCTGATCACCCCACATGGCACAAGACAGTCCCACATCAAAGCATTACCCAGTCTAAAATGTCAATAGTGTCCTCGCTGAGAAATCCTGTAATACCTGCTCCTTCCCCAGATCCCTCTGGTCCTTGATGTGGTAAGGCTGCCCATTATAATTAGACTCAGGGTGCTTTCTCATTCATTTTTGGTTTCCTTAACATGCCTGCCCTTTATAAATATACCCTTTATTACATTCTTCAATTATTCCTTTTGGGCGCACTATTTTTGGCAGGGCCTCTGCCTAATTACACACAGCAAACAAAGTCTAACATGATAAAACCTACCTCCGGCCCATCTTTCCTACATCACCAGCACCCTGTTTCAGTAATACCAAACCATTTACCATCACCAGAGCATACCGGACTTCTTATAATTCTTCATGTCCTTGAATTAAGTTGCATAGCTTCTCCCTATTTCCATATATGTACTATATCCCTAGCACTTAACACAGGGCCTGCCACATAACAGATGCTCAGTACATTTGTACTGTATAAAATCATTCAATCATAATTCAAACACTTTGAACATGCTATACTAAACTGTACACTGAACTGAAAATACAGGTGTTGTGTTATGAATACATCCCTCAAATTTCATGTGCTAAAACCTTCATTCCTAATGCAAGTATTGGGAAACAGTGTAGCTAGGAGGAGTTTCCAGCATGAGGGCTCCACTGCCGTTGACGGATTAATGTGTTCATCATGGAAGTGGTGTTATAAAAGTGAGTTCAACCCCATTTCCCTCTTGCATGCATTCCTTCTCCATATGATTTCTTCCATGTTATCCACAGAAAGAAAGCCCTTAGCAAATGTGGCTTCTTCCTATTAGGCTTTCCAGTTTCAGAAACCATGAGCGAAATCAACTTCTGCTCATATATATCATGCAGTGTGTGGTGTTCTGTTGGATCAGCACAAAGTGGACTAAAATAACAGCAACGAACAAAACAAAGACCCCAGCCTTCTTGGGCTTACATTCTAATGGAAAATATATAGGAAACTATTTTAGTAAGTAAAATGCATAGAAGTGAAAAGGGTCTAGGAGGAGTCTGTGGCGCAGATGAAATATTAGGTAGAAAAGCTTAGGAAGGTTTCATGGGAAAAGATGCTAGTGGAAAAGAAAACATACCAACTGAATGCACCAGAAGAAAGGTGTTATGGTTTGCACATAGGTGTCCCCCTCAAAGCCTCATGCAGTCATGGGGCTCCTTCTGGAATTTGGAATTGATTATTGTGAGAATGGGCGCTGCACCTCCCCTGTGGCAGGTGGTTTGCATTTCAATGTAAGGGAGGAAGAGAAGTTAGCTGCTTGAGCTGCAGCTAGCTCTCTTCCCTGCGCTCAAGCTCTTGCTCTTGCTTGCCACCATGAAAGGTTGTTTCCTGCCATGTGCCTCTCTGCCTTGGAGCCCGCTGAATATGGATTGAAACCTCCAGTAACTGTGAGCTAAATAAACTTTCCTTCCCTCATTTTGAGTGTCTGGTATTTGTCCCAGCAACGAGAGAAGAGTAACTAAGACCAGAGGGGGCAACAGCTTTGAAAATCTCCCCTTTTGTAAATATTGACATTGGCACTGGGGGTGGACTGGCTCTAAATTACAGAGATAGCATATCGTACAGTAGGACCTTCAGTGCCTCCGTGTCTTTGATACTGCCCCACATCTGTTGCCTCAGGATCCAGACTAGAGAGTGAATCTGTCACTTGTCTAGTTCCCCACTGGGCCCAGCACTCTGACACTAGACGCAACCTCCCCCCAAAATATCAGATAGTGGAAAGTATGTCTTCCCTGAAGACAAGGTAGATATGTCCTCTTGTAATGGAAGAAAATAGTAAAATGACTACAATATACCTTCAGAGAAAATCCATCTAATGTGAGGTATTCTTTAGTAAACAAACAGAGTATCACAAGTCAGAATACATAAGCACTCTGATGTCACCTGAGAAGACTATTAAACTGTCCTACTAGAATAACAATTTTAGTTTTCTCCCTCCAGGACACTAAACTGGTCTTGCTCCGTCGCCAACCTTCAGGTTTGTTAGCCTTGAGTGCAGGATGAACATCACAGCGTGGACATCACTGGGCCCATTTGCCTGCCATTTTTCTACAAACATATAAATCTAAACAAAGATTGGTGCTTCTAAAGTCTTCCAAATTTACCAGGTGTGGTGGCACACACCTGTAATCCCAGAACTTGGGAGGCTGAGACAGGAAGATCAGTACAAGTTCAAGATGCACCTGGGCTGCAAAAGTGAGCTCAAGGCCAGCCTGAATTGTATAACAGGACTGTGTATCAAGAAGACAAAAAAAAAAAAAAAAAAAAAGTCTTCTAAGTTTGCTTAGTTGCAGATGTGTTGGAATTGTACCCCTACAATCCAATTTGATACCTGAAAAAAATTAGACCAAATTTTTAAAAATCTAGTCAACCGCTGATAATATGCATAAATAAGGACCAGTTCCCTTTAGATTTTTATATTTTGCTACCTTTTGCCATATAGTCGGATATGCTGTATCCATGAACATTACTGCTTTAATATAAAAAGTAGTTTGGCATGAATTTTAAGAGCTAGTGAATTATTCATAGCAGTTTACATTATTTTACTAACTCAGAAAATTTACCTCATTTTGAAGCAATAAAAGTGTTCATTAATTGACATTTCCATCTAATGTTTTGCCCAAGCCTTTTCTAATATCTTAAAAATGAGCTTATTGGGCCTCAAGAATTCGAAGGTGCAGTTCTCACTACTGCCTTTGTACCAATAAGGACATGGAACCAAAGAAATTGGACAAGGACAATGACAAAGTATGTGTCAGCGCTGACACTGAAGTCTTGGATCCTCATCTGGGTGTCGCATTACCAAGCAAGAGGAGATAAAGATGGATACTTAATCTAGGCTGAACTTGAAGATGCCAGTTCAACGATTTTGGAAGAAATTGAGTTTGCAAAAATGAAAGTAACATAAGAGGCAAGAAGCAAGATAGAGGAAACTCAATTTTCATTCTGTGGAGGACACTTGAAGGATATTTGAATGTGTTCTCCTACTATATCCAAAAAAACAAAACTCTAAAAAGATGGTTAAAGCTATTAAAAGGTACATCTCTATTCTAGGAAGTTGGTACTGGAAAGACATCTAGAGTTTTTAAGAAATTTTCTATATATGAAACCAAATATTTATTTAGAAACCAAAGTCATCTTTCTGCCATTGGTTGGTTGTGTGATTCTTATGACCTGTATCTAGTTGTCCCCCCAAGCCCTCATGCAGCTGTGGGGCAGGCTTCTAGAGTTTGTGACTGACTCAAAGTCCAATGCTGGGATGATGGCTGTGAGTGCTACACCCACACTGAGGTGGGTCACCGGCATCAAATAGGAGGGTGGGAAGCAGGGTAGGAGCCTCGCTTTCTGCTCTTCCTCCCTTTTGCTCTTGTTGCTTTTGCTGTTTTCCACGAACTGCTGCCCTCTGCCATGTGCCGCTCTGCCTTGGAGCTGAGCCCAGTATGGACTGAAACCTCCACAGACTGTGAGCAAAATGAACCTTTCCTTTCCTAATTCTGTGCACTAGGTATTTTGTCTCATCAATGAGAGAAAAGTAGCTAAGACAGTGACTATGGGCAGATTCCTGACTCTCTCCAGAAATGAGCTGGGAAGAGCACCACATGAGATGATAGTTCATGAAAAGCTTTTCTCTTTCTGCTTAGTGTGCGTTCAGCAAGTGGCAGCTTCTGCTACCATTGCCTGTGATGCTCTTATTGTTAGGATTGTTGTTCTTAGTATTTTATCCCCCTTCTATTCCTGTTTTTTCACTTCTGTTTTTATCCATCACATTGTGATTTATTATTGTCTATTAAAGGCAGTATTTTAGTCAGAAAACCAATATTCCTAATTAATGTCCAGATCAGCAGATTCAACTGCTTCAAAACCTGTATTCCATTTTTTATG
>PVKN010016143.1:0-18053 GCA_004027915.1 Capromys pilorides
CAGAGGTCAGAGCCAGCCTAAACTATATAGCCAGACCCTGCCTCAACCCCCACCCACACATAAATAAATAAATAAATAGAGCTGAAGGTATAGTTCAGTGTGAAGTCCTAGAGGTTCAAATAAAAAAGAGCTACGAAAAACAGAGAAAAGACTAAAAAGGCCTCAAGGTAAAATAGAGAAAGTACACTATCACAGAAAGAAAATACAAATGGTCTTGAAATATAGATAGTCAACTTCACACAGAAATGCAACTAAAATAATGCTGATAATAATGTCACTCCTTACCTACCAAGTGGACAAAAAATCCATATTGATAAAGTTTTGTAGCTTTTTTTTTTTTTTTAATTAGTACAGGGTCTACAGGGTCTTACTGTGTAGACTAGACTCATAGTGACACTCCTGTTTTCAGCCTCCCAAGTGCTGGAATTACAGGGGTACACCATCATGCCCAGTCTCAGTTGCTTCTCAGCGTGCCCCAGGGACAGGGCTAGCACGCTTGTGGGGCCAGGGATTGAACCCTGGGACCTGTGCTCTGCCTAAACAGGCACTTTAATCCACTGAGCTATCTGGCTGGCCCTTATCCTAGTGTAGCTATTATATACATTACCTTCTAATCCAGAAATGGCACTTCTGGAAATTTTTCTACACACATGTATAACTACAAACCAAGGTTATGTCCAAAACTATTCTTTACAGAACTATATAATTTATAATAGGAAAACTGAAAAAGACCAGTGTACCACAGGCACGTTAAATAAACCACAGTACTGCCAGACAAAGTCCATGCAATTATACAAAGAATGAAGATCCTGTATCTCAGCAATATGGAAGCAACAAAAGTGTACAACAGCGCATATTTTGCGTTTATCTGAAAAAAGATATAGTCTCATATCTGTATAAACAGAAAAATTAGTAATATCATTACTTAAGGGAACAGGGTAGATGAATGCATGGGTAAAAGACTATATAATTTCTAGATCAATTTCTGAAAGATATAAATACAAAATAGTGAAAAGACTTTTTTTTATTTCCTGGTGCTTTTTTAGTTTTAGAACATGCCTCCAAAAACTAACCTCCTAGGAGATGGAGACCTGGAAGATTTCCTTTTTATGGTTTTTGAAGTTCTTGGTGACCTGGAAGAACTCCTGCTTCTCCTCCTGCGCCTATCCCTGAAAGCCAAAAATGGGTCATTGAATACCAACTCAAATAATAAACAAGTCAAACACATAAGAACAAAAGAGTTTCTGATACCCTCAAGTAAGCAGCCCTCCTCAGAGGCCTATTTATTTAGCTTATTGTACTTATTTAGGTTTCCTACTGGGCTTTTTGGCAGTGCTGAGGATGAACTCTAAGCCTGATGCCCCCGAGTTACGTCTCTAGTCCCTAAAATTTCTTGAGTAGAAAAACATAAATGTTTATACATGACATTTCAGAATCTCTCAAATACATTCTTCTGCAGCATCTGAACACCTTTTGCCTTTCACAAGACTCTGTCATGTGCCTAGCTCCCTGCTGCCCCACTGTGGATTATTTTGTAACAAACACATTCTTCAAGAACTGAGTAAGTCAGCTTGCAAAATGTGATCTAAACCCAAGCGTTACAAAAATGCATTTAAATCATATCATATTATGGAGAATTTGCTTTTCTCACTAACCTATTATTTTTATCATTATTCTATTAAATTAAAATTGCACAAATTAACTTAGTTAAAATCTATGATTTAGGGCAGGCCAAACAGCTCAGCGGATTAAAGTGCCTGCAAGCAGGCACAAGAGCCAGTGGTTCAATCTCCAGGCCTGCTGTGCCAGCCCCGCCCCTGGGCCATGCTGAGACAGTGATGGAGACTGGGCTTAGCATGAGCAGCGCATGCCTGTAATCCCAGCTCTCGAGAGGCTATGAACAGGTGGATCACTACAAATCCAATCTAGTAGTAAGACCCTAAAACACCCTGTTGACCCTTCCTTGAAATTAAAAAAAAAAAAAAAAAAAAGTCTAGGATTTAAAGCTAGGCGTGGTAGCACATGCCAATAATCTCAGCACTTGGGAGGCTGAGGCAGGAGGACTGTTGTGAGTCTGAGGCCAGCCTGAACTGCACAGCAAACCCTGTCTCAAAAACACAAAAAAAAAGAAAAAAAAAAATCTAGGATTTAAATATAGCAGAGTAAGAACTGCTAAATAAATTAATAATGCTTAGTATTAAAATCTTCTGCTAAACCTGTTAGCAAATGTTGCATAGTGTAAATTACTTCATTTTTAAAAATTATTTCATTTTTAAGAGTGACCAACTTAGAAACAATAAACTTTACCATGTCCATAACTCAAGGGACAAGATATAAGGACACACAAATTAAATGATCAACATATTCAATGATCTCTCATAAGCTCAGATCACCAGTGACCACATGGTAGCTGAAACAAATCAACCCTCTTGATTTCAAACTGCTCCTTACCTTCTCTTATTTTTCATTCTAAAATTAAAAATTTAATAACATTAGTATCATTAGTAGTATATATGCAGATCTTCAAAAGGACTAAAGAAACTCAAGGCCTCTGAGAACACCAACATTAACTTGAAGACAGTTTATTCAATTGTAAAACAGGATAATTAATAACTCAACTCTTACAACGTTGTTGTAAGACCACAGCATCACACCTTAAGTAATAACCATAGAGTCTGGCACAAAGTAGATATTCAATAAACATTTTTTTCCCTCCCCCCAACCCCCACCCTCATGCTGAAAGTCAAGCCCAGAGCCTGGGCTATACTCCTAGCACTCTTCTGTTTCATGGACTCATTTTTATTGAGAATAACTTTAAAGTATTGAAATTTTTTCAAATATTAAAATGTTCTTTAAAAATATCTATTGGGCAACACTTTCACATTGTAAAAAATTTCAATGCTTGGGCAATTTAGCAAGACCTTGTCTCGATAATGATAATAATAATAATAATAATAATAATAATAATAATAATAATAAAAGCTGCTGTAGCTGGGGAGACAGGTCAATGCAAAAGATCAGGGTTCTACCCCTGCATGGGTCCAGACACACTAGACAGTGGGAGACAATGCTGAGAATAAAAATGTAAAGTAGTTTGTCTCTGAGGGTTAGAATGTCTCCTACTCAGCATCCCATCTTGACACTGGAAAATGCAAAACAATAGAGAAGCTGTCTTTCTTGAACTTTTCTGAAGGAAAAGCATTCCCAATTGGTGAACTTTTATGAATTAACACTAGCTGCTAACCACATTTAGTCCTATTAAGTGGGACTAAATGTGACCATCTGAACTTTTAAAAGATCAAGTGACTAAAAATGGTCAGTAAAAAATTAAACCTTTTGTCTGCTTTTGTTTTTGTGGTACTGGGGATTCAACCCAAGGTTTTGCAAATGCAAAGCAAGAGCACCAAGCCACATCCCCATTCCCCAAAATTAAACATTTCAAAGTCTTCAGAAAAAGTATATACGACAGCATCAACACCTGCTTGACAAGGGCAAGGACCTACATTTGATCACCAATGCCCAAAGAAAAGAAAAAAAGGAAAAGAGAAGGAGAGGGGAGGGAAGGGGGAGGAGAAAAGATTTATTCAAGGTATTAAAAGGGAACTAAAGAATCTGGTGCCATGAATGATTGTGTGTAGTCATATAACCAAAAGGCATGTTTGACACAATCATTAAAATCACTTTGCAGTGAAGATGCAGCCACAGGCTAAACTGACAGCCATACACAACAGGGGAAAGGTTTTGATTCAAGGTGCAGAAATTGACAGTAGTCTTCTAATTTAAACCCCACTGTTAAAACTACTGCTTTCTACCTTTCCTCTAAGCTTCAGTTTCTTCATATTTTTAAAACATAGATAATAATCTTCTCACGAATTTGTGAAGGCTATACAAAGTGAGCCATGAAAACTTCTGCAGTTTTATTATCTTTTGACAGTCATCAAACTAATATTAAAAATATACTCTCAAACTCACAAGTTTTTGTTTTACTTCTGGTTGTTTTAGACAAGGTCTCACTATATAGTCCAGACTGGCCTTGATCTTGCTAATGTAGCCCAGGCTGGCCTCAAAGTCGTTGCAAAACTCCTGCCTCAGCCTCTCAAGAGCTGGGATTATAGATATGTAGCACAGCATCTGGCTCAAACTCTTTTTTTTTTGTCTTTTTGAAATAGGATCTCACTATGTACCTCAGGCTGGCCTTCAGCTCACTTGGTAGCCCAGGCTGAACTCAAACTCATGGCAGCCTCCTGAGTGCTGGGATTATAAGTATGCGCTACCACACCTAGCCTTACAAATTTTAAGAACAGGAAAAATATTCCTTCATCTTAAATTCTTTGCTATGAAAAAATATTTTTTTTAAAGCCATTTTTTTTAAGATACACTTTGATGCAAATTAGAAACTCTATTTATAGTCATGGTATATGAAATATGGGTACGTGGTTTTAATCTTAAAACTCATTTGTAACTGCTACTATGGTAATCTGCTGTCACCTGACGGCAGTGTACCTAACAATTAAATGAGGGGGGGGGAACAGGTGACAAAGTAAAATCAAACTTTAAATGTATGATTTTGGGATTTTTTGGGGAAGACAGGTTCTCACTATGTACACTGTATTTCAGGCTGACCTCAAACTCACAGCAATCTTCCTGCCTCGGCTTCCCAAATGCTAGCTAGGGTTATAGGTGTGAACTACCACATCCAGCTCAAAATTTAAGTCATCTATTCAACAGAGGAGTAAAAAACAGCATAAATGATAGAAATCACACTGCAACTTCACAAATTATTTTGCATAGTTTGTGAAATTTACCACATTAGTCCAAAGAAATATAGACATGAGGTCAATTTCAAAATATACATAGAGGGCTGGCGAGATGGTTCAGCAATCTAAAGCGCCTGCTTAGGAAAGCTTAGGCAGCCACAGGGACCACGGTTTGATCCCTAGCACATGCTGTGCCAGCCCCACCCCCAGGGCAGGCTGAGCCAGCCATAATAAAAAATAAAAGAAAAAAACAAAATATATATAGATATATTTGTCTATATGTATATGTATGTGAGGTCAATATGTGATATATATTATATAATAATATAACGTTTATTATATTATACATTATATCATAATATATATTATGTATGATGCATAATTACACAGACACAGAATTCTCAAATACCTTCCCTCACATCTCCCCTGCAAGAAAACAGTAATTATTACTATTATTATTTTTTTTGTGTGTGTGTGGGACTGGGGTTCGAACTCATGACCTTGCCAGGCAGGCACTTGTGCCACGGAGCTATCTCCCCAGCCCCTAGTAATTATTATTTTAACAATACTAATAATAAATTAAACAGGGCTATGCATTACAAAGGAAAGCTAAAACTTGTCAAATACCTTTGTCCAAATATTATCTGTTCCCCTCCTCACACGTTCAATACTGTAACAATCCACCAGCTAGAGAAGTATTTACTTTACAGTTAAGAAGGGGAAATGTTCCAGTATTACCATATGGGCTCACCTTGCATAAAATCATTTCCCCCATAGTTAAAAATTTATATTTTCATTTGTCATCATCAAACCTCTTGGCTAAAACAAAAATACGTGAAAGCATTATCAAACCTGCTGGAACTACGAGACCTTCTTGATGCATTGTAACTCCTGGGCGGTGTTCTGGACTTCTTATCCTTCTTTCTTTTCTCATCTGTCTCTTTGGATCTGTCCTTTTCTCGTTCTTTTTCTTTGTCCTGCTCCTTTTCCTTCTCTTTGTCTCGTTCCTTTTCATGCTCTTTTTCCCGCTCTCTGTCCTTTTCCTTGTCCTTGTCCCGGTCTTTCTCTCGTTCTTTGTCCCGGTCTTTGGTTTTTCCCCGTTCTTTTTCTTTTTCCCGTTCCTTTTCCCTCTCTTTCTCTTTTTCCTTTTCCTTTTCTCTATCTTTTTCTTTAACTCTTTCCTTTTCCTTGATTTTTTCCCGAGTATCTTTTCTCTTGTCCCTTGAAAAACAAAAATAAATCGATAAGAAAAATAATTCTCCCCTCAAGGACCTCCCTCTTTCTTTAGCAATTAGTGACATAAAATCATTCACGATGCCTGTAGACATGGCATATACGATTCAAAGTCACTTCAGTGCACATGAAGCTGCTCAACAAAGCAATTAACAAGGCTGAGCTGAGTTATCTGAACTCATGAGTCATACTGACCATCAGATTCAAATCACTGGCACTCAATATTAATCCTTTATTACAAAAACAACCAGAAAGAAATTTTATTTCTCATTAAAAGCCTAAACCACAAAAGAAAAATCAATCACAATACTAGTAACAGAATCATTCATAATTTCTCTAAAACTCACCGTGAACGTGAACGACTCCTTGATTTCCGTCTCTCCCCTGATTTGGAGCGTTTTTTATGTGGGCTCTTAGATCTGCGTCTCTCCTTCTGTCTCGAACGTGACCTGTTATGGGATCTACTCCTGAAGGAAAATAAGTTGTTAGAAAAATCAAAATTTATTCTTATAATTCCAACTGTAAAAAACTGAAGACTTCTAAGAGAATTTAAAAGCACATCCTAACACCACTTACCAACATTTCAAAATATGCCTTACATAACAATTTGGTTGGACTACTAAAAAGTCAGTTTACTCACTGGCAAATTTACCAGATATTCTTTCCAGAGCACAATACAAAGAATTTGAAGGGGCTGGGGAGATAGCTCAGTAGAATAAGCACTTGCTTGGCAAGCACAAGGGCCTGAGCTCGGTTCCGGTCCCACACACATACACACACACACAAAGAATCTGAGCGAGGCATGACGATGTACACCTGTAATCCCAGCAGTCGGAAGGCTGAGGCAGGAGGATCACTGAGGCAGGAGGATTACTGCAAGTCTGAGGCCAGCCTAGGCTATACACTGAGTTCAAACCCAGCATGAACTGCATAGCAAGAGCCTGTCTTTAAATAATAACAATAATGATAATAATAATAATTATTATTATTATTGGTTAGCTATTTTCTAAATCACAATTAGGTTGACACTTTCAAGAGTACAAGATAAATGGCCAGGCACATTTATAATCCCGGCATTCAGATGTTGAGGCAGGAGGACTGCTGTGAGTTCAAAGCCAGCCTGGACTACATATGAAGAAACTGTCTAAAAAAAAAAAAAATTTATCATAGACAATAGTTATTTCTCACAAAGTTTTCAATGCCATAAATTTGTCTTTAACACTTTCCAAGTTTGTATGCTGGTTTCCCCTCACCTTGATGAGTAGTAATGGCTACACGGTTTAATTTCTTTTTGTTTTCTTGTGGCAAGGTCCTGGAACTCAGAGGAATCCTGCCCCTGCTTTCCAAGTGCTGGGACTGATCACAAGCATGTGCTACCATGCCCCTGGATAATTCAAAGTGATTTCTACAATTGGCCATGTAATATTTGTAACAAGCAGAAGCAAAGAACTAGGACAATGCTAATGTAACAGGAAAAATAAAAATCATTACCCATGAAGTAAAACTAGATATAAACAAATGCTAAGATTTGCAATGCCTTGATTTTATAGCTCCAACTACAATCATAGCTATTTAATGCATTATTACTAAAATTCTAGGGAAAAAACTGTCACTTCAATTGTGAACAGGACCACTTTTCCTAATGGAAAAAAAGTGGGTTTGGGGTATTTTGTTTTTTCAAAATGAAGAAACCCAGGCACTACTTCTTACTTGCGCTAAAACTAAAAACAAACTCATATAATACTCAAACATCCATATATAATTCTCAACACTCCTGGGATTGAACGCAGGATCTTCACGCTGAACTCAGTCTTTTTAATGTATTTAAAAGCAGGATCTAAATTGGCCAGGCAGTGCTTGAACTTAAATCAGTTTCCCTGATTTAAGGCCTCCCCAGCACTAGGATTACAGGTGTGCATCACCACTCTGAATTTGATCACTGGCCCCAAGGGTGGGGCCAGCCCAGCATATGGGACCAGGGATCGAACCCTGGTCCCTGTGCTTGCCAAAGCAGGCACTCAGTTCGCTGAGCTATCTTTCTAGCCCAAATATGAGTTAATAATAATAAAAGGAAAAACAAAGCACTGATTATCTGGCTTCCTACCTTACCCTGTAGGTCCCAAGAGTTCTAAAATTACTGTTCAAGCATAATTTTTAATTTAAAATTTGACATTAAATATTTTATGTGTCTATTTCACTCACTAGCAGTTTTCTGGTTAAGAATGCTAAAAGCTGTTAAGAATAGGTCTAATCTAACCAAAGATAAAGAAGTTGTTTTTAAAAGTTTCTGTATTATTTTGAAAAAATATTTCTTTAAATTAAATTGCAAATACATAGCAACTTAACCAACATCATATTGCTTCAAAGTTGGTCTATAAGTCAGCTGCTTTCCATTAAAACATTGTAAGACTCTCATACTTCCTATCCTGGTCTGTAAAGGTTATTTACCATAAAATTACAACTACAGACTGCCCACCTTTTGGACAAAGTGGAAATGTGCCTAAGTACTGTCCACAGGAAATCCCCTCTTCCCTTTCACAGCAAGCAGAGGAAGGAACAGAAAATGTAGAGGAGGAGCTTGTGAGGGAGGAGAGTTGCTCTTTTTCACTTCTTGGAGTTTTGAGACAAGGTCTCACTGTACAGTGCAGTCTGGCCTTGAATTTACTTTGAGCCTAGGCTAGCCTCAAACTTGCAGTGATCCCCCTGTCCCCATAGCCCAAGTGCTGAGATTATAGGCATGAACATCTGGCCTCATCAATCTTTTTAAAATGACACATACAATAATTGTAACATATTTATGGGGTAAAGTGTAAAAATTCAATATATGTATAACAAGAAGTGATCAAATCTGAATAATTTAGCATTTCCATCTCCTTAAATACTTAACATTTCTTTGTGCCAGGAAGCTCTCAACTCTTCTCTCTTGATTCTTTGTAAAACATGTAATAAACCATTGTAAACTGACATCTTCCAACTGTGCTAGACTATGAGACCTTATTCCTATCACCGAATAACAGGTACTTGTATTTGGGTACCCATTATCTGATCTCTCTCCACTTCTCCCAGGTGAATGATAGTTGTCTTTCTGTTCCTAGCGATACAAACTCTAGAAGGATCTGAAGATGGGGTAATAGAAGAGTCTGGGCCCAAGAGCAAGGACTCCTGCTAAGTCTAAAGGGTTACAGCGAGATCCAAGAATACCAGCTACCACTGGCATGGAGGGAAAGCCAAAAACAGCCTGTCATCCCCTCACCAACCCTGGAGAAGAGAAAGGCTCTCCAAGATCAAGAGCCTTAAGCCAAATGTTTACCAGTAAGATACATTCTTTTCCCCTCCTTTAAAGAGAAGTCGTCCCATTTCATTTTTATGAACTTTGCAAAGGCTATGTTTGTAACAGAAGTAGAATATGCTGGCCAAAATCAAAGGGAAGCAAAATTCTTGGGAACATGGGCACCAAGACCTACTAATTTCTAATGCTACATAGATAACATCAAAGTACTCTTAGGATTATCAAGAATACTAAGTTTCAATGTTGACCAAATAATACAAAAAAAAACCTACAAAAGAATATACCCATATATATAGTAAAAATTTAAAATGGGTAGTGGACAAAACATTTGCTGTAATTTCAAAAACCACATAAAGTTTCACATAGATTATCAAGGAAACAATGCGGTTAATCGTCAAGTTTTAGTTTTTCCAGTCTTTGGAGTTATACTTTCTTATAAATAAATCCCTCAAAACGAGGACATTGGTCTCTTTTTTCCTAATAGAATTTAGTAGTCTTCAACCAAATTTTGTATTTCCTTGATCTCTTCTACATTGATCACAACCTGTCAATCAGGGAAACGCCCCATCTGGTAGCCAGTGTCACTGCTCTGCTGCCTCTCCACAACTGACGCCAGCTACACTGCTTTACAGTCCTTGTACATAAAATAATCACCTTCACTTGATACCGAACTTGCCTTGCTGTAGGACCTCACATAAAACAATATTCCAAGGAGATTTTGGAAACTAAGAATAATAGGTAAGTATATAACAGCAGATAGCTAGTAGAAAGAACATAGTAGTTTGCTTCATTCCTTAAATCTCCTTGATCATTACAGAAAAAACAAACTAAACAGATTATTTGGGAGACTAAATGTACAGTACTCCTTTCCGTCCCCACAAACCACCCCTCCTTCTAACACCCCCATTGCACACGCCTACTTTTCCATCCTTCTTCAAGAGTAACATACTATGCAGTTAGAATCCACTCTACACTCTAAGTACCATACACCCCTTTGAAGACAGAATTCATAAGGTACTTCAGGTACGCTTTCCACTTTTGGGGTCTCCTTTGCACCAAACACAAAGCAATAAAACAGAAAATTTAAAAAGTTATAGTTACGATAAAAAAATAAGATAAAGAGGACAGCAGAGCTTAAGACAGAACAGTGTCACTGAGGTTGCATGTTACTTCATGCATGTTTCAGCACTGGCCAGATAAGCTCTTTCTTATCACCAGGAACACCAAGGACTTGAAGAACTCCACTTAACACATGGTCCAGGTGAAAGAAAACTGCCTGGAACCACATCTGGGATGATATTCCCCCAGACCTGGAGTGGAGTGGGAGAAGAAAAAAAAGCTGCAACCTGAACAGCATTACCTACATAGCCATTAAATATGTGCCCTTTTCTTAAAATGAAAATCAAACAGTTCCTGCCCCTTCCATGTAAAGACTAGCTTACTATTGGAAAAAATCAAACAGAGCACCCTTTTTATTTTTTCAGATACTAGGATTCGACCCATGGTCTCACGCATGACAGATAAGCACTCTACCACTGAGCTACAACTGCAGCCCCAGAACAGAGCATCATTCCAATGGCTAAAAGTGAGCATTAGTTGAAATATTAAAACATTAGATAAAATTTCATCCTAACTACATTATAATTAGAGCAGTTTCTAAAGGCAACTACACTTCAGGTGAACACTATGAGATTTCTAAGTTGGTATCTTAACAAAATCCATAAATTTTAAATACAAAACAGAAAAACATGATAGTAGAAACTCTCACCTGAGGGGCTGAGGAGATAGCTCCGTGGCACAAGTGCCTGCCTGGCAAATGCAAGGTCATGAGTTTGAACCCCGGTCCCATAAAAAAAAAAAAAAAAAAAAAAAACCTCTCACCTGTGTTTTGACTGTGATCTTTTCCTTCTAGAATGGGATTTTGAGCTAGACCTGGACTTTGAGCGAGTGTGGGAACGAGATCGACCGCCTTTTCTTTCATTGCTCTTTCCAGACTCTGGGAGGAAAAAACCACTTTGCAGTGTAAGCTCAGAACAATTAAAGATCCCAGTTAATAATTAGGCACAAGTGGAATGTACCACATATAGTGCAAGGGGCCTACTCTCTGTACATCCTCCGCCTGTGCAATTATCCTTCAGAAACATCCAAGAAAGTCATTGCATAAACTCGTTGAGTGCAGCCACCCTGCAGCAGTACATACAAACCAGATGATTATAAACAGCTGTTCGTAATATTTTGTTGCTGCCATAACGTATGATTAAAACATGTCTGCAATTCCTATGACAGTGATTTTACATTCTTTCTCTACATATATTCTGCTGACACTGAAGCTCAAGTTCTGAATGTTAATTTCAAAAATTCAGAGGTTTATTTAATAATACAGAAGTTTGTTCATTTACTTGCTAAAAGAGAATTTCTATTTTTTTTCTAAATCAGTTCTTTTCTAGCTTTAAAATTAAAACTTTAAGCCTGCTTGACTGCAACAGTTTAAATATATCTGCACTTTTCTTTTTAGCCTCATAACTTTTACACTTTGATTTCAGCAAATCACTCTAAATACCAACTTTGCTATTAAAATATAAAGAGCTAATTAACTCAGGCCAATGTGCCTCAATTGGGTATTGTAGGAGAGGACAGATATGAGCTAAGGCATTCTTTGAGTAAGCCACTTACTATTTCTTGACTTTCAATCTTCTTACTGGTAGAACAAAGTGACTGAACAATTCTAAAACTCCTTTAAGTCCTAAGGTTCTGTGATCTTTAAACTATGATCTATGTAACAATGCTCTAGGCCTTACCTGGTTCAATAGCTGCTGAGATAAATGACTGAGCCTCTCGTACGCGCTTCATTACTTCTTCTAATTCTTTAGCTGCAGCCTGAGGTGTCATCTCAGGGGGTTTTACTATTGCATTGTTGGAGTGATTTATTCTAAATTAAAAATATTAGCATATCACAAACACACACCATATTAAAGAACATGAAACACGTTTATAAGATACATATTTAAAATCTGAGGACAACTGAGAAGCAAAATAATACAACTAAATAAGGAATAAACAATCTCACACCTTTCATCATCAGTTGTTAAAAGAAAAAGCTAAGCTCTTGCCGACTTCTTTGAATATCACAAATAAACCAGAGCAAGCATCTCCATGGCTTAGAATTATAATAAAATACAACATTGATACCAATATTAAAATGAATCCTTTTTATCTTCAGTGTAAGACTTTATTGTTAATCTGTACACCCTGGCAGGATGAATGGAAAGCTCTGTATTATGTTCATCATTTTAAGCAACCATGTTCCATGGTTTAGAGACAACTCCAAATGTAGAAGGGATCTGATAAAGCTTCCACTACAAGGCAAGAGAAGTTTCTCTGAGTCTCCTTCTGAACCTGATGTGCCTTGCCTTACCCATTACACAATGAAGACAAGCACCTACTAAAACAGTTATTCACCGTTTAATAGCAAAATACAATCAAATTTGGTACTTAAAACAACCACCTATGAAATAAACAAAAACTGCCTGCCTTAGTAACCTGCATGAAATAGAATTTCTGGTCTTGAGTATCTGAAAAACTACATCAATTTGTTTGTTTTGTCTTTTCTTTTTGGTACCAGGGATCCAACTCAAGACCTTGTACTTGCCAGGGAAGCACTTATGCCACTGAACTATCTCCTATTTATTTTTTTAAATAAACAAGGATATGAACAAATCTTAAAGTCAAAATATCTGGTTGGAAATTATTCTAGCCACTTATTGTCTTCATGAAATTAGAAATTTAGTAAAATTCTTTATTACTGGAAGTACTGATTCAATCTACAAATTAGCTTGTCTGCAAATTTAGTCATTTTATGAAACCAATCCACATTAAAGCTTATAGGAAAACACCTAACACTATTATGTAGGTTATATAACGTTAATAGTATATCAGATCCTGGAAATAGAAAATGACAAAATAAGACAAATGCCTTCAACTGTAAGAAACTGAAAGGCTAAAAAAAATGGTATGTATTTCATTTCATACTTGACAGTCTTCCTTTTCACAAATTGCCAATTACTATTAAAAAGGGAAAAAAAAAAAACCCTTAATTCCATCCAACATACTTTAAGCTTTTCAAAATCATTAAAATTTCTTTGTTTAGGATTTCTTACTTCAGTGGCCTGTCTCCAAACATAACTCCATTAAAAGCAAGGGCCCTTGGTACAGAATTTTGGTCTGCAAATTCCACAAAAGCAAACCGAGTTGGCTGAGTCTCATCACCTGCCATCCGCACAAACTTCACTTCTCCAACTTGTTTAAAAAATTCAAGTAGTTGGTCAGCTGTCGTCGTCTGAGGAAACCAAGTTGATACTTTTAATAGCGTATTCTTTTTGCAAGATTAAGTATACAGTACTTCACTAATATGAGTTTTAAGAAGAGAAAAAGAACAAAAGATACTGCAACTTGGTTTCTTCTTTAGTTACCTGGGAATTCAAATTTCCAACGTAGACTGTTCTTCTAATTTCATCAATTTTGGAAGGATCTACATTTCCCATAAGGGGCGGCTGTGGTATTTCTCCCAGGTTTGCAATGTTGGGATCTAGTGCTGCTGCTGGGATAGCTCCCAAACTGCTAAGTGACACACCAAGCTGTAAGGGGAAAACACACACACTCACAGCACGTATTTTCTATTAATATTTCAAACTACCATTCTCTAATCATGAAAAACAGATAAACTCAACAGGAATGAAAGACTAAGGATTCCTACCGTTAAGCCATGTATACTTCTGAATTAAAGTGAAGTCACGTTAGTTTTGAAATTCTCATTCAAGGTAGTTATGTTATATAACATTTCTACAAACTGTATTGCTGGATATTAAACCACTGTTCCCCAGGAAAATAGATGATATTACTAGGAGCCTCTGGTCACAATATTTTCACCAACTGCTAAAGACGTAACCCTTTCATATATGTGTCTCTGTGTGGAGGCACCTTACTTAATGTGTACTGGTGATTTATTAACACTGAACTCAGAGCGTGTAATCAACTCAAAATAATCTTGTTCATCAAATACAATATGTTACTAAGGCACATTGCACAATGCCTCCAATTTCTTTGGCAATATGTCTACACAAAAAAACCAAAAAGCACAAAAATTCAAAAAGATGTGGCACTAAACAGACCACTAAAGTATGCTGGTTTTACAACATAAACTCCAAAACAAAAGGGCCAAGCATCACTGCAACTGCATCAGAAGTGTGCACAATTAGCAACTCCAAATTTTTATTACCCTATGTATTTCTGTAAATGGCCACAATGTAGATTTCAATAGATTTTTACTAAGTGAATTCATAAACACATAACTCACAAATAGAGTCAAATGTAGTTTGGCCATTCAAAACCTTTAATTGTGTAAGTCCTAATCATTAAATTATCACAATATCTCATTTTGCTAAGTCATTAACTTAATCCTCATTAAATCTGGAAATACAGTTTACCTAAGAAATACCTAAAATAGTAAGTTATTCCATATACTATGGAATGAAAAGAAAAAAAAAACCTTGATGTTTCCAAAACATTATTAAATTTAGCTAGTTCACACATACAAGAACATGCTGTTTTTAGAAACACAGGCCTTTACACTAAGTTACATTCATACCCAGCCCTTAGTTTATTTTTAAATTTGAAGACAGAGTCTTGCCAGGTTACTTAGCTGCAAATGGAACTTAAAAAGCTCCTAATACCAGGCACAACAACAAAATGGGTTTTTATTTTGTTTTGTTTTTTGAGGGTCTCACTATGCAGTTCGGGCTGGGCTTGAACTCACTTTGTAGTCCAGGCTGGCTTAAAATTCAGTGATTCTCTGGTCTCAGCCTCCTGAATGCTGGAAGTACATGCATGTGCCACCACACTTGGCTCAAAAATGGGGTTTTTTTGCCACGAGGGCAGGGATGGCGTGGCATATGGTGCCAGGGATGAAACTACGGTCCTCTATACCTGCATAAGCTTGCCTAAGCAGGTGCTTTAGACTGCTGAGCTATTTCACTGACCCCCCCATAAGTGTTATTTTTAATACAACTTAAACTGAGACAGAAAATCCATAATGTGAAAATGGGAAAACATTTTCAAAATTAACAGAAGATTTTTGAAGTAAAAAAAATCCATTTTCATTTCCATTTATGCTATTTCAGAAAATTTTGACCACAAACATGCTACACATTACTAGGGTTTAATAACAAGTAATGGCATTTCCCAAAAGCAGTTACACAATTCATAAAACCAATGTCACTTGTTTTAAAAACATGCGAAGTCATGTTTACACTCTTTCCTAAAACTCTTCAGAGGTTACATATTCAAACTTCTTTATACAAAATACAATAAAAAGCCCTACATAGGGCTGGGGAGACAACTCAGTGGTCTAAGCGTCTGCCTAGCAAGCTTAAGGACCCAAGTTCCATACCCAGTGACACACGCCATGTCGCCCTGGAAACCAGGCATGGTGGCACAAGCCTGTAATCCCAGCACTGAAGAGGCTGAGACAGGAGGATCACCACAACTCTGAACTACATGGTGAGAGTCTATACCAAATAAAGCCCTACACAGTCACTGTTGTAACTATCCCTTCAATCTCAAAAAGTCACTGGCTTTCCCTCACTATATTTTAACCACCTAACCAGCATTATTTTAATTTTTTAAAAATCTTATTTATTTGGTAGAGGGTCTTGCTACTCAGCTTCGACTTGTGGGGATCCTCCTGTCTCAGCCTCCCCAGCATTGGGATTACAGGAGTGCACCACCATTCCCCGTTTCAGGGCCACATGGCACACCCAGAGTTCCAGGGCTGGCATGGCACAGCATTGTTTTTGAACAGAAAAAATCACAAAGTGTTGCCATGGCTGAGTGTGTTAGCCCATGCCTGTAATCCCAGCATTGGGGAGGCTGAGACAAGAGGATCACTATGAATCTGAACTGCATAGCAAGAACCTGTACCAAAAGAATAAAAATAAAAAAAAAAAAAACTGAGCTTCAATAAAAAAAATCAAAAAATAAAATAAAATACTGAGTTTCAATAAATTTTATAATTCCTAAGTTTAAATGAAGCCCTACTTATTTCAGCAATAATTACAGAAGGTAGCTTGAGTCAGTGATAACACAGAAAGACTGTAAATAGAGATTCTGAAACCTTTCCACTTAAAAAAAAAAAATCACATATCTGAAGCAGAAATTGTTTTCTAAGCCCTTTACTCAATTGATTACATAGTTCAGTGTTCAGCCCCTTCATAAGTGATGCTTACTTACAAACAGTACTTACGGTAGTCAAGGGGTTTGGGGTCGGTATGGGCAGCAGTCCTGCACCAGGCATCAGACTTGTCATGGTTGGAGCAGGGGCCAATAAAGATAGGGCTTTGGACTCCTCTGGGATTTTACCTGCAGAGGCAAGTTTCAAACATTATGGAAAGCAAAAACACCACACCAATTTTATACTATGATTTTACAATTACCCTTGCACTTAAAAAATAATAATAACAAATGAATCTATCTATCAGATCTGCATAAAGAAATAAATAAGAACTTAAGTCTTTCCTTTTTAGCCTGCTCTACTAGGAAAAATAAAAGTGAGCAAAACTTCAAAGACTAACAATCTCATTAATGGAATATTATTTTAAAAATTGAATAATGTAGACAATTATTTAACACTTTGAGCTATGGGTCACCTGTACTGGAAACTTAATGTTCATGAACCAAACGATATCAAGCATGGACGCATTCCCAGGACGGTGTTTTCGCGGTGATCGAAAGTTGTGTTACACATGACAACCGTTCGTGTTGGCTGCATCACTAATAGCACACAGAACATCAGATACAGAAAAGAAGAACATTTTTTAAAGTTTAATCCCCAGAAATTGCAAATAACCAAATTAGTCAAAAAAAGAAAAAGAAAAAACAAATATGTGCGAATTGAAATTTGTTCTTTAATGAGTGCCCCTAGCCTGTTGCTGAAACTACCTGTGATGCAATTTTCATAACCCTTCAATAGATTCTACTCAATTTCAGATAAACAGAAGAAAATAAAACCTACACGATATAATCACCTTCAATTTATTTTTGGTTTTCGTTTTTTTAGACACAGTGTCATCATGTAGTCCAGGCCAGCATCAAACTCACTCTGTAACCCAGGTTGGCCTTGACTTGTGACCAAGTGCTGGGATTGCAGGCATGTGCTGCTACCAGGCCCAGTCTACTTATCTTCAATCAAAAAGGAAATCTACACCCCATTAACAAGGCATCTCCCCAGTATCAGTGATGCCTAAAGACTATGCCTTGGGAAATTGCTAAAAAAAAAAATCAGAACATTAACAAAAAGTCTCCTGATCTCCAAAAACATCTTAAGATCATTTTAGAACCAATTTACGTACACTTAATGCATATAAACATCTTAACTACCTAAAAATAGTAACGCTAAAAATAACCTTAAAAATAAAAAAAAAATGCTTACAACCTGAAAAAAACGAAACAAGCACATAATTTCCCATGTTTACCTGCTAAACTTCTGTCAACTCTGATTGAATATAACTTTCATATTTTTCCTTATTTTACCAAAATAAAGTGTCTTGAAAAACTGTAAGTATAACTACTCATTTGCTAGCTGGCTACCCATTTCCATTACGAACCTGTCAAAAGTGTTTTTAACACAATGTATAAAATCACACTAATCTAAAATATATGTATTAAATTTTCAAAAGTGCCAGGCCTGGTTTCAGTAGTTAAAAGTCCTACTTAAAACAACC
>PVKN010016144.1:0-18050 GCA_004027915.1 Capromys pilorides
GTAATCTCTTGCTTCTAGGAAAAAGCCAGATTTCATTTCAAGGTCGTGCAGTTAGGGTAAACCAAGCATAAGTGAGACCACTTAGGCAAGTAGAATTTAAACAAAATGAGAGGATTTATTACAAATCAGGTGTAGCCAAACCAAGTTGAAGACCATTGGCTCCAAGCAAAAAGTGAGAGCTTGTTTTATAGGGGAGTTTAGGTAGTGGAGGGGAGCATTGCTGAGGGGAGGATATTAAGTTTTGTGTGTTTTTTTAATGTATTTGGTATAGAGTCTCACTATATAGATTGGACTCATAGTGATCCTCCTGTTTTCAGCCTCCCAAATGCTGGGATTATAGGCACACACCACCACACCCAGTCTCCATCTGTCAGTGTACCCCAGAGCCAGAGTCAACACAGCATGCCACTTGGGATCAAACCCTGGCCACTGCATTCTGTTTAGTCCCCTGGGTTATCTGGCCAGCCTGAAATTTTTCATCTCTGAGTATGGGCTCTAGAGCTGGCTGATAGGGTGATGTTAGGTACAGGGAGTGCCACCTTGTACAGTATGTCTTTTGTGGGTTTTTTTGTTGTCGTTTTTGTTTTTGAGGAATCAGCTCTGTGCAGGTACAGCTATATGGGTCAGCTGCTAGCTGGTTGAGCTGTGTGGAAACCCATAGCTTCCTGTTAACTCTGTGTACCCGCGGGTGTGAATAACAACTCTGCTTGGGGAGTTTTTCTCTCCTGGCTAGATGGGGGTCTAGTTAGGAGACCTGAAACTTTCCATGTGCTTAGAATGATCTAGTAGAAATGATCTTTCAAAATTGTCAAGAAGTATTAAGGATCAAGCTGCTGAATGCAGGTCTGCTTGGGCCTTAGTTTTGCCCCCTGGAGCTTATAGGACAGATAGGTAGATCTATGAATTGATTTCTTAGCAGACTCTGAAGCATACTACTTTCATGTATTATTATAATTCTTACTAATAATCCTACAGATTATTTCATTTATGAGTAATGGAAATGAAAGGCACAAAGTAATATAACAATCAAACCTGGTTGGCTGTTTTATAATCTGAAACTAGGATAAAGACTACTTGTGGGGGCTGGCAAGATGGCTCAGCAGTATAAAGTGCCTGCTTATGCAAGCTTAGACAACTGCAGGGACTGCAGTTGGATCCCCAGTACCACATGCTGCACCAGCCCTACCTCTAGGGCAGGCTGAGCTGGCCATAAAAAAAAAACTACTAGTAAATAGTTTGCAAAACTAACTGCCTGCTTCCCCAGGGTAGCTATATGAGATAGAGATAAGTGAGGCAGGTTGAGGTAAGAGAATAAGATTAAAATATTGGCAGCAGTGGGCTGTGAAGATAGCTCAGTGGACTAAACACTTGCCTAGGCAAGCACAAGGACCCAGGTACCACATGCCATGCTGGCCTCACCCTGGGCGTCCCAAGCCAGCCGCCAAGGTTGGGCAGTGTGACATGCCTGTAATCCCAGCGCTGGGGAGGCTGAAAAAGGAGGATCAAGCCCAACCTGCGTAGAGACCCTGTACCAAATTTGTAAAATTTTGGGCCGGCCAGATAGCTCAACAGACTAAAGCATCTGCTTAGGCAGCTGCAGGTACCAGGGTTTGATCCCCAGTGTGCTGTGCCAGCCCCACCCCCAGGGTACAGTGAAATGGCAAATGAGACTGGGCATGGTGGTGCATGCCTGTAATCCCAGCACTAGGGAAGCTGAAAACAGGAGAATCGCTACGAGTCCAATCTGTGAAGTGAGACCCTGTAGACTCTGTACTAAATACATAAAAAAAAGAAATCTTAAAATATTTAAAAATTTTAAAACTTTACAAGATGCAAAGTTTTGTGTGGATAAGAAGGAATAAAAAAGGAACCATCAGCTATAGTCTGTTGCTGAGACTTTGCTGAAGACCAGCATGAAGGAAATTTTTCATTGTTTGAATTTAGGTCATTTTACAATTAATTTCTTAGAGTTAAGAACATGTCAGTTTACTCTTATTGAGTGAATTTGTCAGTTAATTCATAGGGAATGAATGATTTGAGCAAAGCCTACTTTGACAAAGAGGTACCTTTGCTTAGTGAACGTGTCATTCTGTACTGTGACATGACTTCTTTGATCTGGCAGAATCATTACAATGTTTCTTAACATTAAGGAAAATGGAATAATGCTGAATGGTAGAGTTATAAATTTTGTATGTTATTTTCCTAGTCAAAATACATTTATTAGAAGAATTTCCTCTGAATGAGCTTACAGATGAATAATCAGAGTCATTGAATTTATTCTTTGTTCTAAAGAAGTATTTCTGTTTTTTTTTCCTGGTATTTTGTGTGTGTGTGTGTGTGTGTGTTTGTGTGTGTTTGTGTGTGTGTCTAAAATACCAAAAACTATAGGGCCCTTATGAGTTTTTCCCCATATCTTTTAGTTTTGGAATTTTAGTTTTAGTTCCATTATTAGCATAACACTTGAGCTAAGCAAGCAGATTTTTAGCTATTTTCAAGTTCTATGCTGTCATTATCATTAAAATCTTAAAGATCTTATTTACAATATTTTATTTTTAGCTTTTTGTTCATCCCAGAGGTCAGTGTGACTTGTTTAGTTTTTGTCATTCATATCTAGTATTATATTACATTCCTTTATTAGTCATAAAAATGCCTTGAATTGTGGTTGTCAGCTTGGACCTTGAGTTAAATGAGACTGTATAAATCTTATACACCCCTCAGGTTAACCTTAATGGTTGTATTATATAGAAATATAGTAAGAATTTGGTTTAATTCATGTGTTGTGTAGGATGGTAAAAGCTGAGTCAGAAACTGCTGTGATACCCAGTTCATTACCTTTCCATAAGTCAATCTTTATTCCATAGGTCAGCTGACTATTTTTACTATCCTCCAAATAGAAAGTTACTTTAAAGCCACCATTTTATTGCTGTGACCTAAGCTGCTTTATAGAAACTTTTTCCTCACTTAAAAAGGAGGATATGTCAATGAGGAGGAAATTTCAAAGGCCAAGTTGTGCTGTGGTAACAATGACATTCAAACTTAAAGGCTTGCAAAAAACAAATTTATATTCATTCATGCTACATACCATCAGGACTTAACTGTAGGTCTGCTCCAAAATATTGTCATTCAGAAATCCCACTTGGTGAAACAACTCCTTTGTGGAACAGTGTGGAACTTGTGGCAGAAAGAAAAGAGGTCATAATATACTACAATTTTCAGCATTTCTACTTGCTACTTGTATTTTGCTGACTAAAGGTGGTTTACATAGCCAGTCTGTATTCAGTAGTACAGGAATGTATAATCCTTTTTGCAGAGAGGCACCGAATACAGGAAACAATAAATAGTTACAGCTTAGCACCATCAAGTATACTAAGAGGCTTGGAGCAGTCATAAAATAAGACTGTATCCATGAATGGATAACCATCTAGGTAGGTCACCCTGAAATCATAGCAGACTTCCTCTAAGTAAGGTTCCTTGGAGTTCAGTCATGGTCTGAACTTCCTGCATATTTTTTTTTAAAAATCTTGTCTTCTGAGAAAAACATTCCAGACTATGAGTGGAAGAACTCAGAGCTATTCCTGTAAGAGGAGGTCATTTTTCCATTGAAGGGTAAAGGAACTAAATTAAATTATCCCTCAGGTTAATTTCCATTTCTAAGCATTTCTAACTTAGATTTTTGGGTTCAGTAGTTGTCTACTGCTAGATAAGGAAGAAACAACTTCAAAATTTGATTTCTGTGCACTATTTACTGACTCAGGCTGTTGAACATTTTACTTTGAGTCTTTGGCAGCCTGTAAAAGGACCAGGCAAGGGAGCTGCTGGAGAATTTTATCCCTTTTCCTAAGTCACCAAGCATTTATTCAGCACAGCCCAGAGAGCATTCTGATGGATATGAGAACCATCCACTGAATCACTGAAGTCAGTGCAGAATCTTATAGGCTTAGGTGTATTTATATCTAAAGAAAAAAGAACACAGGAAATAACAACAAAACATTTTATTCATTGGTAGAAGTTTGTGGAGAGCCACATGTCACTGTTGGATAGTAGTAAGTTTTCTTTAGGGTTAAAGAGGAAATTAAGTAGTATTCTCCTTTTAGTTTAAGTCTTCCAGACACACTAGAGAAATTTTTTAGTGACAGTGGTTTAGGATATATATTCATAACTTTAGGATCTTGTGATTGTTAATATATAAGCTGTGATTCATCAATACCTAATTTAAACTGAGGCTAAAATCATTGACAGGTATAATAGGCATCTTCTTACCCAATGATTGGCCATCCCTAGAAGTCTAGCAGACCCTAAGTAAGTCTTCTGATTTGGTCAAAAATTATGCCAAGGTGGCTGCACCAAGTACTGAATATGTGACAAACAGAAGCCCAACCCTTGAATCTACTATTTCTTCTATTTATAGCTTTACCCATTTCTTTAATCTCTGGGGTGGGCTGTTATGGCTTAAATCTAGAATGTCTCCTGAAAAGACTCATGTGCTAAGAAGTTTGTTTTTGTTTTTGTTTTGTTTGGAAGGTGAATGGATCATAGAAGGTGGGCTATATTCATCAGTGCATTAATCTGGTTTGGTTTGGTTTTGTCTTTTTTTGGCGATACCAGGGATCGAACTTGTGCTTGCCAGGCAGGTGCTTCTACCGATGAGCTATCTCCCTGTCCCCCAACATTAATCTTTTGATGAGTTAGTAGTTGAATGTGTTTTTAGGAGGTGGGACCTGGTCAAAGAAGCAGATCACTGGTGGTGTGATCTGGAAGGGTGTATTTTCCCTCTGTACTCCCCTCTTTACTCTTGCTAACTGCTATTAATGAACAGTTTTCTTCAAGCATACCATTCTGCCATGGCATTTCTACCTGGAGCCTGCCAACCATGTACTGAGCATAATGAAACTGAGAACCTAAATTAACCTCTCAGTTGTAGGACTCAGGTATTTGTACAGTACAGTGACTAATACAGAAAACTGGTATTGTAAACGAGTCCATTTCTGTGGCCATGTGGTTGAGAAGCATTGGAACTGGTTGCAGTAAGAGTTTAGAGATGTGGGCTAGAGAAGCCCTCAGTAATGGTGAACCCCTTAGAATTTTCAGTAATACTAACAGCCCTCCATAGCACACGTATAATAGGTTCTCCAACACTGCCCTACAATGTTGTGGGCAGTGCTTGAGGTACAATACCAGTCAGAGGTCAGAAGACCAGAGTGGTAGCAGGAATATAGCCTACAGTAAAGGCCAGGCTCAGGAGGTTTCAGTTGACAAGGATTCCATCAGTTGTTCCTGAAATGATGAGCATAAAAGAGAAGCCAAGTAATTTGTGCATGAACAAAAAGAAAGATGCCTTGTGGCACCTGAGAAATCAGCAAGATCCCACCCATCACAGGTTCAAGAGTGAAAAACTGAAGATTTCATTTGAAAAAAAAAAGAGCCCCTGGGCCCTCTACCCAAAAGGGACTACCTAGAAGTTTGTTCCCTAAGGTTTTTTTCATAGTGCTGGACCATCCACATATACAGAGGTCTCTGAAGTCATGATCCAAGGGTGTTTGGCTACTGCTTCCACTGGAGGCAGACCTCGGCATCATCCATGTAAGCTGGCTTTCCACAAATGCACAGTGCAAGAGTACTGAGAAGATCACTGAGGCTTCCATCCAGATTTCAGAGGCGTCTAGGAGGCTAAGCAGTGTGCCTCTGAGAGAGCAGTACATGAAGCTGTGAGGTTGAGCCAAAAATGTAATGGAAACCCTAGGGAGCTGGAGATGCCAGAATCGTGGAACATCTGCTAAAGAAAACTACAATGAGCAGAACGAGCCCAAGAGAAAAGCCATATGGACTGCCAACTGTCGAGACCATGGGACAGTGCTACCCAGGCTCTTTGGCACTCAGAGCTCAGCATCGTGTCCTCTGGGTGCCAGGCAAGGATATACAGTATTTAATGTTTGCCCTGCTGGATTTCAGGCTGGCTTTAGTCCTATTTTCTCTCTTTTGGAATGAGAACATTTTAACTTTTTGTTTTGTTTTGTTTAATACCACTATATGTTGAGATTGTTCAACTTTCTTTTGAATTTTGGGGGAAGTTTACAGGTAAGAATTTTCCTTGAGTCTCAGAGGAGACTTCAGACTTGGACTGGAACTGTTAAGACTTTGATGACTTTTAGAGGTGGACTAAGTACATTTTATGCAATAAGACAGCCTACACCTTGTGGGGGGGCCAGGGGTAGAATATTATGGGTTAGATCTAGAATATCCACCAAAAGTCTCATGTGCTCAGAGGTAAGTTTTTGTTGGTTTTTTTTTGTTTTGTTTTCTTTTTTGTGGAAAGGTGACTACATCATGGGGGTAGTGTGCTCATCAGTGGATTAATCTACATTGACAAATGTGTTCATAGGAGACATTTGTCAACATAGATTGGGCCTGGCCAGAGGAGAGAGTGTGATGTGAAAAAGTGTACTCTTGTCCTCAGCTCCTCCCCGTCTCTCTGCTGGCTAGTTGCCGTGCAGTTTGCTGTTTCCCTCAAACATAGCATGTCTACCCTGGAGGCAGATGACTATGAACTAAACTTACAAAACTATAAATCTCAAATCTCCTCTAGTGTGGACGTGTTCAATACCTTATCTCAGTGATAGAAAAGAAACCAATACAGGGAAAAAGAGTAAAGAATCCTGGCAATGCTGATAATACAACAATAACAACAATGATGTTCTGTTTTCTTGCACTTAAGTTGCCATCATAAAAGCCTAATCTAATTTAAAGCCCTTTAATACTATGTAAGTTGCAGTTCATTATAAAATAATCATTGGGATATTTCTACTTCCCTTTAATATTAATAATAATCTCGTACCTCTAGTTTGGAAATCAAGTAAAGGAACAAAGCCCTATACTAGCTAGTTATAACACATACCTGAGACAGACCACCTTCAAAAGAGAAAAGGTTTATTCTGCCTTATTGTTGCAGAAGTTTTAGTCTAGACCTTGTTGGTTTAGACATGTGTCAGCACAGTACATCACAGCAGGTACACCTGTTTACTTCATAGGGTCTAGAAAACAAAGAGGAAAGTGCCAGAGTCCCATATCTCCTTCAAGGGCACACCCTATGACCTAACTTCCTCAAAACTAAGCCCCACCTCTCAAAAGGTTCTACTACCTCACACAGTATCACAGGCTGAGTACAAAGTCATCAGGGCTGTAGGGGGCTATTCAAGATCCAAACTATAGCAAGCCCCTGACAGAAAGTGTTTGGTTACTCAATTTATGCAACCATACCATAGAGAATTTTTTTCTATCCCTTTTTCTCTCCCTTGTGTCCCTCTTGACTACCACCACTGCTGTTTGTTCTTAGTCTGGGTCTCATAGCAGCCCCTCCTGTATGTGTGTCCTTCCATCCTGCTGAATGGGTAGACAGATTTGGACTTGCTTCTTTTTCTGAGACCTCCATTCTGAGCAGCTGAGTCATCCCTTTTGCAAAATTGTTTGCTATATTATTCTCTCTGCTTGAAAACACTTTGAAAAGCCTTTTTCTACTACTTCTGGGAGCTTACTCCTGCTCCACCATTCACTCTTTACCCTATTTCACATTCTCTTTGGATTTAGGATAGAAACTTTAGAAATTTACACACATGCTGCACATTACCAAAGGTTAAGGAACCCCATGATAAAATGTAGATAAGAAAAGTCCCTACTTAGTTCTTTCCAGTAAAATTTGCAGAGCAACTCTGACTCATTAATTGGTAAGTCAAGGGAAAAAAAATGGTACCTAGAAGTACCCATTTAGAGGTCTGATCCAATCTGTCCCTTTTCTTTCTAGGTACTTGGAAGTTCTGGTAAGACATATACTTGTTTGGCTTCTTGTCATTACTGTTCGTGTCCTGCATTTGCCTTCTCAGTGCTACGGAAGAGCGACAGCCTACTGGTAAGGATAGAGAAGGCTCCTGCCAGAATAGATTAGGAAACTGTTAGCATTTATTTTATGGTTTAAGGGTTGCACAAAAAGGTCATTTTGCTGCAAGTTGAACCAGTAGTTTATTGTTTTTCATCATCTCTTCTGGGTTTAGCATCCCAAAATGCAGTGTCATTTTTAGAACATCACCTTCCTGCTTTCTTATTTAAAAGACCATGGAGGAAGCTTTCGGGGAGACTAGCGGGTTATTCTGAAGGTTAATACTGGGGGATTAGGTGACCTAATAAAATAGGAACCAAATGGGATGTTGTCAACTTCAACATCCAGCTCTAGCCATGAGATGTGTCTACACACAAACCACAGGACAGTATGATACCATACTCAACTTTGACATGAGGCAGGAATGCCTTTGCCTATCCCTGTCAGCCTTTGCCAGTTGTATCACAGTTCTGAGTAGCAAACAAGGACACAGTCATACATTCTTTATTCCAGTGGGAAAGGTACTGCCCTCCTCAGAGCAGGTCATTACATCCTAAGCTATGCCAAAGAAAAAAATAATAGTCTGCCCTATTCATCTCATTTTACATTGTTAACTTCTTACATATTTGGGAATTAGGTTGGGGTATCCCATTAATGAGGGTCATATTTGTAACTCAGGTCACATAAGTGTATTTCACTTATAAAATGATAGGACTAGGGCTGGCCAAATGCTTAGTGGATTAAAGCGCCTACAAGCAGGCACAGGGGCTAAGGGTTTCAATCTCCAGGCCTGCTGTGCTGGCCCCACCCCTGGGGTGCACTGAGCCAGCAATTGAGACTGGACTGTAATTCCAGCTCTGGAGAAGCTGTAAACAGGCGTATCAGTATGAGTCCGATCTAGTAGTGAGACCCTGAACACCCGGTAGACCCTTCCCTAAAATACAAAAATAAATAAATTAAATGATAGAACTGACCTGGGACCCCCTTCAAGATTTAAAGCTGTGTTCTGTGATGTAAAGTCCAACAGAGTTATCTCTCCAGAATTGTATACATGCAAATATGTGAAAGTTCTGCTACTGCTCCTCCCTCTTCCTACCTTCACCCTGGAAGTATAAGAGAAGTAGAATGTAGGCTCTGAGCATAGCGTTAAAATGGATTAATTATTTTCATAGGGTGGCTCTCCAATTTAATGAGAGAATTTGAGAAGCACTGAGTGGGATAGAGCCTTCAATGTTAGACATTGCCATGATAGTTTTGGAGGGCAAGGAAGCAGCTGACTGAAATCACAGCAGGTTTCCTCACTTTGTGATGATAGTGAGAGAGCATGGTTAGATTGGCTGAGTTTAGTCCTGCCTATCCCTAACTAGTTTATATATTTTATATTCCAGTGCAAACACCTTTTGGCAGTTTATGTTAGTCAGGTCATGGGGACCTGTCAGCAACTAAGTGTTTCTGACAAGCAGCTGACTGAAATATTGATGGAGAAGAAATAAGCAGAAATCAAGACAGAAATCTCATGAAGAAATACATGTAACAGGTCATGATTTACAAGGAAGAAAGATGAAGATCTTCCAGATACTTCTTGCTACTGTTTTCCCTTCTAGACTACTGGAGGGACCCTGGGTGGCAGCTGTGGACTAGGGAAGCCATGCATTTGATTGGAAGTCTTATGCAGCCTTCTCATGAAAAACCTAAAGTAGCCTGTAAGCCTTTTGGATGAAAAATGTCTTAAGTAGAATCAAGTCTGGTTAGGTGAAATAAAACCTAATCCATGTCGTATACACAGAGTCTTATGTAACTGAATTATTAGTTTTTAAAAGGTTAGGACAACTGATCAAACTGAGCAAGAATAAGTTTAGATAAAGAGATTTTGGATCTTTTCCTTGGGTCCATAAAATTTTTCAGCAGCAATAAAATAGTAGGGCAGAGACATGAGTGGACAGCTCCAAGGATTAAGACACAGGGGTTCTGGTTTGTGTAAACTTGACACTGTGATGTTGGTTAGTACCAAATCAGCTCAGGTAGGCTGTATTGGTAGAGGGGTAGTTTCTAAAAGATAAGGGCAAAAGCTAGATCTGCTTTACATGTATTTCTTAGGTTTTTAATAGTAAAAATGAAGAAACAAACTATAAGTCATGTCCTAGAACAAAAGCTACAAATACTATGGACTTTCCATCTAAAGAAGAATAGACAGACTAGATATTTAAAGGGAGATATGAATCTTAGACCCTCAGAGCGAACAAAGGAGCACTGATAAGATAAAGATGAAAATGAGACAACTTTCAGCTCAGGGCAAGACTTTCTTAATAGGTAAAGCTGTGCACAGCCAGATGAGAATCGGAGAGGACAGGAATTCCCTATCTCTGAGGGCTTAATAAACCTTCAGTGTCCTTGCAGGAACTGAAGCAATGCTGATTCCCCTGTCCTTGTGCCCTCACACACAAGATGCTAAACAAATGCTGGGTGAAAAGCTTAAGGCTGCACTTCAGTTACAATGTTCTGTGGTTGACAGAGCCTTGCATTATGTTGAGATGTAGCAACAAAAATCTGTCAAGACTTTTCTGCTACCTGAGAAACTTGGAATGAACATCTTTTTAAAGCAACCTTCAGGTTGACATGTATTATCTACATAGTAGGTGTAGTTGTGTGTAACATGCCAGGGCAGCATCCTAAACTTATTTTTTTTTAAGGTTTTTTTTTTTAATTTTAGGGAAGGGTCTACGGAGTTTCATACTAGATCAGACTCGTAGTGATCTGCCTGTTTACAGCCTCCCAAGAGCTGAGATTATAGGCACGCACCACCGCGCCCTGGGGGTGGGCCAGCACAGCAGGCCCCAGGGATTGAACTCCCAATTCCTGCGCTTGCTTGCAGGTGCTTTAAATCCACTGTGCTATTTGGTTGGCCCTGAAGTTTTGCTTCACAGAATATACACAGTTTTATGATTTCACTTAGTAGAATCTTCACACTTTGGGTTTCAATAATTTCACCAAAGTTGAATTTGGGAGAGCAGCACAATTTATTCTCTAACTCTAGAAGGGAAAGTGTCATAGAGAGGGGACCCATTTTTCCAATTTTTTCCTCTATGTAGTGTTTTATATATGGAAAAGAACAGAGCTTACAGTTGTTATCTGATGATAATTCTACTTAAGAATTTAGGAGAATATCATCCCCTAAACTAATAGGGCAGTTTCTTGTTTGAAGATCATACTTTTATTATTTTTGATTACCCTCCTGAGAACAAGTATAAATTAGACAGCCAATTTTTATTTTTTTCACTGCCTCTATATTAAAAATATTTGCAATATAATAGTTCACAGTATTTCACAGTAAGTAGTTTCAGTCATTTTCAACCATGAATGAGGCAGACTCTTCCAAAGTGTTAGAATCCATTCAAGCTGTCAGTATCCTCCACACACTGAAAGCAGGCAAATAAGACCATAAACATATTTGTCAGTCCTTGGAGCCTACTAATAGCATGTACATATCAGCTAGGTACATGGCAACTTTAGGCAAGTACTCAGGAGGCAGCCATACGCTTGTGAGCTGTGGCTATTTTTCACAGTGAGAATCAGCCAGTTGTATCCTGTCCCATTGTTTATTTTGGATCTGTGCCTTCTGTCCAAGAGGCCAGAGCCTAGGTCATAATCTCATGTTGAAAGCAGGCTGTATTCCAGTCTGCCCACTCTCACTCTTGATATCCGTCTGGCAGAAAACATACCTAGAGATGATTTTGTGAAAAGTGTAGCGGAAATCTTGGTTCCTGTAAGCATAGACAATGGGATTGACAACCGAATTGGCATGTGACAGAAGAATGGCTGTGTTCATTGCCCACTTGGGCTTATCCTTAGCTAGAGATGGCTGAAAAAGACTGACACAGTTGATAGCATGTACTGGAAGCCAGCACAGAGCAAATATACCCATGATCATAGCCAGTGATTTGGCGGCATGGATCTCCCGCTGAAGGGTGGTCCTTGAGTGTTGCATCAGCTCAGTACGCTGAAGTTGCTTGCAGGCTACCATGAAGATCTTGATGTAGATCACCAGCATGATAAGCAATGGAGGCAGAACACACCCAAAGAAATTGAAATATACCATGTAGCTCATGGGGACCACATTCTCAAAGAGGCATTTCACAAGGCAGCAGCTTTCATTTGTGGCTCCATCCCGGGGCTCTGTGCAGTTGTTAGTGGCACTGTCTTTACTGTTCCACCCCAGGAATGGGGTCAATCCAATGCCAAAGGCAAGGACCCATAGGACAGCAATGACCCCTCTTGCTCGGCTCCCAGTAACCACACTTTTATACCTGTTCAAAAGAGTATCATTTGTTAGGGTCAGTTTACAGTACTCTGCAATCAAAGCTCAGAAGCCCGCTTCTACTTTTCTTCTGCCCTAACAGTCTCTTAAGGTTTACCCTCCAGTGCACTGTGGCACTAGAGACATGTGAGCCCAGGCAGCTTTGCTCTAGCAAGCTCAGTGCAATTCTTTTTAGTAATGGCTTTTTGTTTAATGACAAAGGTCAGCAACAAGAGGTTAGATGTCTTAAAAGTTGCTAATTATCTCTGTACTGACCCTCGAAGTCTAGGTCTTCTGTGAGGTGCTGTTCTAGCCCAAGAATAGAACAAACTAAGATACACGCTAAATGCTAAGGGACCTACATTCGAGTGGGGGACATACAACTAACCAGCATAAACAGCAGTGGAGACGAATGTGGTATGAAAAAGAAAAAGAGTAAAGAAAGATCAGCACTGGCAGAGATCATCAAGAAATGGGTCCAGGGAAGCTTCATTGATAAAGTGACGTTTGAACACAGGCCTGATGAAATATGTTCTAGAGCCTGTGGCAGCACACTTTTGCAGCTCTGGGCAAGAATCCTTTTCTCTTCCCAAATAAACTATGAAGTTTGCCTTCCAGTATGGGCAAGATCATTTCTGAATATCTCTACAGACTGCTGGAGGAAAAAAGTTCTGGCAATGCCCATCTATAGAGAACTGCTAACAGCATAGTTAATAAAATTGGGAAGTAAATATTAATATGTATTATAATTTGTAAATGAGTATATGCAGTATAGTGTATTAAGTAAATGAAATAAAAATTTTCCATAACCTCTAGCAGAAAAACTGGAAAATACCCTGATTCACAGAACTTCAGAGTTACCTGTGGAAATTATCCATTTTCCTTTGCCTGTAGCATAAAGCTTGAAACTCTAAGCTTGGCCTGCACAGCACCCTAGACCTTAGAGCCATACACACAGTACCTCCTTCCTAACTAATGACCAGTCAAACGTCTGTTCCTTTTTCAAGGGTCACCTCTTAGGCAAGGTACACACTTTTGAACATACACTTGTCATAAATCCTAACCCTAGATAGAATGCGAACCTCCTGAGTACTGGGGCCATGTCCCTTTGTATTGGTATCCCCACTGCCTGGTACACAATAGGTTCTTGATAATATGGTCACTACTGACACAATTCTCACTTGTTATCTGATTTATCAAACAGCTTGATGCTGTGATCCCAGCATGCAAGAGAACTGGTATAGTTTGCTGAGGTCTTGCCTTAGAATTTACAGTTATCTCTAATCTTCCACTCCCTGTGAGGGCAGCTCTGAACAACAAGAAACTCAGCTGGAAGCCTATTGGGGTCTGTTGCTCACTGAATTTCTCTTGGTAAATAAATCCATCTATTGCTAAACATCTTGCATCCCTCCTTATTAGAGAATGTAAAGACTTCCTTTTAAAAAATGTATTTCTTTACCACTGCTTCACTAGAGAAGTGAATGACACAATTAGTCCCTGGAGAATAATAAGGAAGCTTCTCGAAGGCCGAGCACTTAGAATCCATGTCCGCGAGGCAGCCTACTTCCCAGCCCTGCCCTTCACAGGACTCCACTATCGAGTACAGCTGATTGCAGGTGGACCCTAGTGGGTGGATTCTACTTGGGTAAGTAAATCATGGCACTCTTGTTTTCTTTCTGGTGATTGCTCAGTAGATGGTGAAATGATTCTGATCAGCAAGCAAGACATAAAAGGAAGAGTGTTAAGAGGACCTCAAAGGAAAGACTATTTCCTGATAAAAGGAAAGAGATCCATGAAGACAGCTCTGTCCTCAGGCCAGGCCCTTTCTGCTTTTGGTGTGGGAGACTGATACCCAACACTGTAGTAGCCATCTTCTGACCATGAGGGAGAAGCCTGAACGTACAGCCAGTGACAAGGCAGAAGGGAAAAGGAACTTAGATCCTTGAAGACATCTTTGAACAACTGGCCCAACCCTAGAACCATCATGGCTCCATATACTTCAAGAGACAATGTTCTGATTGCTTATAGCACTATAAGATACTGTTACCTAGAGCCCAAAGCATGCATTCTGGAGGAGATTTTCATCTCTTCAGTTCAACTCCTCTCACTCTTATTTCATAAATGAAAAAACAGATACAAAGTCTGTAATGAGCTAATACAAAGATCAGAAACTACATCGGGGCTCCCAAGTCTGTGTTCTCTGTCCTATATCATACTTTTATTTTACTTTTTTATGAAAAAAGGAGTGCCCAGCTAGCTCAGTCAGTAGAGCATGAGACTCAAAAAAAGGAATATTACATATGGAGTAACAAAGAGGCAGCTTACCACTACATCTATGGAAGGAATCCACCTACATCTAAACTTTTCAAAACTGTGACACCTTGCATATGTATGTAACTTTTTATGGCAAATTGTCTTATATAAGGAAAGAACAATAGCTGATTCCATCAGAGGAGCAGCAGACCACAGCTTTCTCTGGGCTTCCATCACCATTTCCACTGGTCATTATTTCAGAGTTCATCCTTTGTTCCACACATTCTGTGAGTTACTAGAAACTCAATCCCTGCCCTCATAGAATAAAAGCTAATGGAAGAAACAGAAAATAACTAAGTAAACACACAAATGTGTTGCTCTGAATTGGGTTGTGTTCAGCCATACTAGCATCAATAGGATGCAGTGAAAGAAAGCCCAAAGGACTTTGTTACATTCTAAAGCATATATGGAGGGACACTAGTGTCCCTAATTAATTTCTGCCTCAGCTGTGGCAGAAAGAAGGTTAAAAAGATCAGTGCATAGAGGGTGAAGGTTGGTGACAAGATGGGGGCAACATCTGCTTTGAGAGCTGCTGCTACCCAGTGAAGAATGAGGAAAACCATTGGCTGCATGTGGCTGCAATCTGGGGGTTGTGGTCTCAGGGAAGAGGAAAAGGAGGCTGTAGACAAATGAGGTGAGACAGCAAATACTCTGGAAAGGGGAATAAAGATCAAGGAAGCTGTTGGCCGGTCCCTACCTGAGGTCCAGGCACTAAGTGACAGTAAGAAGCAGTATCCTTTGGACCAACAGGTCTCAGAAGAGACCAGATGGTGGAAGCAGCTTCCAGAGGAAGGAGACACACAAGGACTTGGTGATGGTGAGGGAGTGGTCTTTGGGAAGGAGTGGTGGGACCTCGAATCCATTGTGGATAATAGCACTGGGAGACTGAAAATTACTTAGTAAAGCTAAAGTTTATGATCCATATCTCCTTTTCATCTTTTTTTTTTCCTTTTTCATCTTTAAGAGGCCAAAGATAGTTGACACTTTAAAGGAAAAAAGCAGTTCATCATCCATTTATCTAAATCTTCCCCAATTTCCTTATTCCTAATTTTTTGCTATCAGATAATTTTGCATGGTATCAGCCTTAGAAATGCAAAACCAGATGCCAAGTTTTGGAGACAAATGCCTGCAGGCCCCCTCCCTCAATTACCCAGAACCATCAGTAGCTCACAGCCACCAGCACCTGTGTCCCTGCCCTTTGTGCACAGAATGCTGTGGACCTTACATATCATCAAATCATGCCTCAAAGGTCAGAGCTGTTATTCCCAGTTTACAGATGTGGAAACCATGGTTCAGAGAGATTAAATGATTTACCTGCTACCACTAAATTACAGTGACACAAACCTAAGCTAATTCTGATTCTGATTGTTCCCAAAGCAGTCATTTTCAGGTTCATCTTACAAAGTCCAGCGCCCCGCCCCACCCCTATCACCAGCCATGGTCAGCTGTTTCAGTTTCCTTGCCAAGAGAGATCTGCCCTCACCAGAGCTGCTTGTAGGTTCCAGGAGGTCCCCAATCTGCAAGCAGCACATGGCAAGTGGGGCTTACAGGAAAGAATTTCTGCTGCCCTCTGGGGTGGGGGTGGGGCTGTCCCTACACAGCAAAGAGAAATATGCACTCGCTCTTTATTCTCCTGAGAACAAGGCCAACTCCATGGGCACCTCCTCCTTTGGGCAGAAGACACACTAGCTGGCCTCCATGGGACCAATATGCCTTGGAGCTGGATGCAGCGAAGGAAATAGGGATACTGTAAAAAGTGGGCAAGAATTGCTGCACTGCATGGATGCTAGGAGAGCCAACCCCTGGAGTGCCCAACATCTCCCGAGTGTTATCAGGGTGGCCTGCACACATACTCATTTCCCCCTTCCAAATGTGCTCCATTCTCTCCCACCCCACCCCACTGCCCAGCTGCAGGCTCCCACCTTCTTACATCTGCATTAAGTTCCTGAAAGGCATAGCCCATGTCATGTCCCTCCCTGCCTCTGTACCAGTCATTGCTTTCTGCAGTGGAAGCAAGCACCTCAGTGAGGCAAGGAGAGCAGTTTCTGGAATGCAGAAAAGTGACAGGCAGCAGAGAAGTGAAAACAAAACAAGCAACTTTATTATAAACAAGGCAGGAACGTGGCCAGTCTTTGCAGATCTACACTAAAGGGAGTTGTGGAAAAGTCCATGCTCTGGTAGACAGCTGTGCCCCAGTACTGTGTGTGGAGTTGTGCACAGATTCATTTCTCTTTAAAGAGCTCAATAGCTAAGGAGATTGATAGAAAAACAGTCACATGGAAGGACTCAACAAAAAGGAACAGTGTGAACACTGAGGTTACATAATGAAGGGATGGGGACTGGCGAGGGGTGCATGACAAGTACTGGCCTACTTCTGGGGCAGGGATGGTGAGCTCTGGCTTTGTATCCCACAACTAAAACCAGGCCACCTTCTCAGCCTCAGAAATCACTCCCTAGCTCTCAGGCTGCTCCTAGTTCAGACCCTCAAGGAAGCAACCTTGGGGAAGGACCCTGAGCTAGGGCAGTCCAGATAGTGTGGTACAGAATCTGAGTTCCCCATCAAAAATGTTGCTCCAGACCCCAGCTCCATGCTGCAGCTGCAACTTTCAATACAGATGTAATGCGTACATGAAAGTACTTTTAAAATGCAAATTGCTGAGGAAATGCACAATGAGTTCTCCTGTTCAGGCAGTTTTCTTTATATTCACTCTTGTTCCAAGTTTCACTTCTCTGTAAATAAAAATTCTACCATAAAGCAATAAATACATTCTGAGAAAGCTTCGTGTTCTTTAAAACTGCACAAAAATAGCAGGTCTGACATGAAAAATGGGGTGCTGGTAGACCCCTTCAGAATAATTTCTAACTAGAATACTCACAAAATCATTTAGGCTCCCTGGGCAGGCAGTCCAGCAGGACTAGTGGCTCCTACAGTGCTTATTAAAAATATACACTAGTGGCTGAGCACGATGGTGCACACCTGTAATACCAACACTTGGGAGGCTGAAGCAGAAGACTGGCGAGTTAGAGGCCAGCCTGAATTGCATAGTGGGACACTGTCTCAAAACAAAACAAAAGCATGTGAAAGTCTAGTGGAAATCCCAGCAAAACTGATTAGAGCGAGGCTGATGGGTTCAGGACAATGCAGGTAGAAACAGAAGTCAGAACCAAGGGACTGTTTGCACTAGGCAAGAAGGCAGCTCCCAACTGCTGCCAGGGCCACTGTGTGGCTGAGATAAGGGGACCAGCCACCAGCACAGTGTTCACTCTCCTTGTTCCTAGGATCCCAAGAGCTCCTGCTGCATAGTGTGAGGGCTTCCTCTTAAAACTGTTACTACTATGCTATCCTGCCTCCTTTGCTAGGTAAAATCCTATGTAAACCAAAGCAAATCTCTTCCCCCTTATTTACCTATCATATGTATGAGCACAGTACAAAACCTTAATGGAAATTGCAGAAGTTTATACTGAAGTACAGCTCCGCACTCCCCTGGGATCGCTGACTGCCTCAAGCACCCATCCCCTGGGCCCTCATTAGCTCTACCTTCTCTTAACTGAACCAGATCCTCCATCACAGAGACT
>PVKN010016145.1:0-18055 GCA_004027915.1 Capromys pilorides
ATTACCATAGACTGGGATGCGAAAATCTCTCAGATAAGCTTGATTTATTTATGATAAATTATAAGGGCTAAATCTACACTGAACTCAAAATAAAAATAGCAACGTCAATTTTTCTTGAACAATCCACTTCATGAACTCACTTGCCTAGGTCAAGAAACGGAATATATTATTAAAGAGCCTCCTCTTCATTTTGCACAGAATTCTTCATTTTGAACAAGTGCTTTCAACATTTTAAGAAATAAGCTTGTAAGGGCAGAAAAGAAGTTGTTTTGTAATTAGGGAAATGTTTTCTAAATTTATACACACTGTCTCTGTTTTGTGGCCATATCTGACCACGTACTTATTCTCAGAGAACATGCTTTTTATGGAAGCTGGGTTTTTTTATGTTATTTTCAAAAACAATTCCTAAAAATCAATAAAACAGAAAATACTCCTTAAATTATATTTTTCCTTCTGAAATTTACCTTCAATGTATGCTTCAAAAAATTAAATGAAATAAATCATGTATTGTTCAGCTTGTACTTTTTGGAAGTATCCTGATATGGCCAATTAACAATATTAATTTATTTGGATATTTGCCTACCACCTTCACATTTAAGTGCCTGGTACTTGATTCCACTTGATTAATGCTTTTTTTTTTTTTGACATACCAAAAATTAATTGTCATTTTATAGATTTCATTACCAGGCTCTTCTAAAAGAGAAAAATGATAGAATTAGACTGTCATCTCTTACTCTGCCCAGTTATAAATAAGAACTGAGGTCCACATGGCTTTAGATGTCTTTAGAACTTTCTCAGCAGGAGTCGCCTTGCGGTCCCATATTAATATTAAAAGCATGTATCTCCACATCAGACTTGTTTAAGTGGGCAAAGAGTCCCTTATGCCATCCTCCCTACCTTTCCCCTTTAATTCTGTATTCCATTGAGAAGTGGGCTGGGGTGGGGTGGGGAGTACAATGGGCTATCTCTGAATTTTAAAATAAACAGATCATGCAAAAGTTGCTCACCTTTTGTTTAGCTGCTCTGACCAAGTCAGCACACTGGACATCTCATGTTTTTACTTTGAAGTGCCTTGCTATGATTTTTGCAAGCCACAATAGCTTTACCATTACTAAGTTGCTCCAGCTTGTGTTTTAACAATAGCGACTCCAAGGAGCTCATTCAGAACTCTCTTTTGCACTGCCTCTGCCAGACTGCCGGAATGTACACATGAGTGACAGCTTCTGTCTAGTGCCTGAGTATACGAAGCTTTAATCACTCAGGAACTTCTAACACCACAGGAATATACACACGTCCATGTGCACACATCTCCCTGCACCTTACTGTCCTATCATAATCCCATTCAGATTATTATCCCACCAACTTCGAAGCCAGCAGAATATATTTTCTAATCCCAACCAGGTTTTATGGCTCTAATTTGGCTGCTGACAAGTTTCTAAAATTGCTTTTACTTCAGTGAAAGGTAAACTAGGCACTGGGTCTTTGTTCGGTTCGATTTATTCTTCCAACTCCCTCATACGATAAGCGTTTGTACACCTGTTAGGAATATTTTCAAAGGAACCGGTCAGTTAAATACAAGAGAATATTTCCTTACACTTTGTTTCCTTGTTCTCTAAAGTCCATCCCTGTGGAGTGTGCTGTGTTGATGGATGACACACTCTTGTCTCCCTGAATAGAAACCCGGCAGAGAGGAGGTGGGGACATCAAGCAAGGACACAGAGCTCTCTCTGCAGTCTTTGCCACCAGAATGCATTGATCCTTCTTCCTTCCTCCTTTCCTCCCCTCCTCCCTTCTTTCCTTTACTGCCTTCCACCCTTCTTTTCTTTCTTCCTTTTTAGGATAAGTCCTTTTGGTAGATTAGTGTAGTTAACCTTGTCTCTGGCCAAGCCCAAGAAGGGTTAATGGAGATCGGCTTGGGACAGCCACCCAGATCAGCCCAGCCTGCGAGGCTCTAACGCAGAAATCGGGATTTACGGGAGAATAAATTCGAGGCACTTCTGCCTCACACCTGAACGCATCCTTTCAACCCACTGGGATCTCTATTCTAATTTTTCCCCACTTCTGGTAAACGGTTAATTGCATGTGCAGCTAAATTTCCTGTTGCATCGAAGAGGCAGGTTGGACAGCCTGGACTGACTCCCCCGAGCTGCCAAGAAAATTGAGCGAGGAGGTGTGAGTGGAGGGCGATCCTCCTCAGACCCATGCACGCCTGCATGCATACGTGCATACATACAAGTAGCCATCAGTTGCTTCAGGAAGAGCAGATTGCTAGGGAAAGGGCAGCAGCGCTGAAGGAAGAATCGCAAAAGAGCCGGCTCTGCCCCCACTTCCCACCTTTCCTTTCTCCCAGAAATTAGTGCCTACTTGATTATTTGCCCCTATTTGGAACCTCAGGGTTGGGTCACAACAGCAAGGGCGAGTCGCGCTTCCAGAAGTAAAAAGCCAGTTTCGCGCCAGTCCTTTCCAGCTTTGAGTTTGAGGGGAAGGCATTTTTCTCCCTTCCAGCAGACCCCCAGCCCTCTAGCTAGGGCACAGAGCCTCGGAACCTCAGACAGCCGTACAAGTCTTGACACCCCAGCCCCTTCGGCTGCCTGCACCGGCCCCGGGGTCCCAGGCCGGTTCCCACCGCCGGGGTGTGGCCCTGACATTACTAGAGCCGACCTTCAGCCAGGGAAAGATCGCAGAGGTGCTGGGACCTCACGAGTGTCTGCCACCCTCCCTCCCGCTGTCCTCCTTGGCCTCGGGCGGCGTGCCACCTGCGCACCAACCCCAAACCTGGAATGCACTGGCCATGCAGTCCCCAGAGGGCTACGACCCCCGGCGGGCACCCTGGATACCAGGGGGGTGCGTCAGGAAGCTGGGAGTGGGCTGAGCACGGGGTCCTCTGGGTACACAACGAAGGATAGGGGAGGCAGAAGAGGCCGCAGGGAAAGTTCTGGGAGCTTCTGGTGCCGGCTGGAAGGAGCCCCCAAATGCCAGAAGGCAGAAAGCAGGGGTCTTAAGGCACCCCTTTGCAACCTTAGCTGCCTGGGAAAGTGGCGGGTGGGAAACGCGTCCGCGTCCCCGCGCCACAACTGCCACCCATCCCCGTGGCGCCCAGGGCCTCGGCCCCACAGCGGCTCGCGCATCCCTCGCTGGTGGTGGCCCCGCGAAGCCAGCGGCCCTGGCGTCGCCCGTCGAGGAGAGGGGACCGGGCCTGCGCCTCCAGGGAAGCCCTGGCGTTGGCCGGGCCACCCCCCTCGGTGCTGGCTTCCCTCCCACTCGGCCTCTCCAAATCCCAGGCATCCCGGTTCCCCCTCAGCCACTCCGGGGGCTTCTAATCACTAGGTATCGATTTCCCTAACTCTTTTCATCCCGTTGAAGACACATCTTAAAACACTCCAGCGCGGAGTGTGCTCTGGGCTTTATCCACACTAATAAAATGATTTACCCTTCTCTCTGCGCTCTCCTCACAGAGGAAAATCGTTCGAGCCCCGGCTATTTGTGTGTGATCAGTAAATATTTAGTGCGGTGACATCCTCAGCTCGGCTGCGGATCGATCTGGGCCCGCCGGGAGGTGCGCGGGGACCGGGCGGGGCCGCGCCGCCCGCAGCACAGGGGTCGCCGCCCGCCCTCGCCGCCAGCCGCTGATTTACGGCCTGGGCAGCCGGCTCAGCGGGCAGAGCGCGCCTGGAAAATCGGCTTTTCAACCTTTTTACTTTTGACATTCAGCCACCTCCCCGGGCTCTGGTCCTCGCCCCCGCCCCGCCCCTCCCCGGCCCTCGCCCCGGGCGACCTGCGCGCCCCGAGAGCCCTTCCCCTGGCTGCGCCCCAGGCCGGGACCACCTATCACAGCGCGGCGCCGCCGCGCGGGGGTCGCCTCCTTCGGGCAAGATGCTCTCCGCCCGCCCACACCTCCGAGGGCGGAGAGGGGGTGGAGGGCGCTGGAGCTGCCTCTGCGGAAGGAGTGGCTGCTCCCTGGCCACCCTTCCTGCGACCCTCTGTCTCTCCCCTGATGCTGCAGCGTGTGGTCCTCGACGCCCTCGGGCCGAGTGGCCTGGGGTCAGGGGGGTGGGGGGGACTTGACTTCTCTCTGGGAGACACTTGTCTTTGCCTAGGGACGAACAGACGCTTAGGCTGGAGGTGTGCAAAGCCAGGCCTCTGCTCTGATCTTGCCTGCTGCAGAGAGGGCTTCGGCAGCGCTGCGGCTACCCCCGCGCTCCTGCGGCCCACCTGGTCTCCCTGTAGAGGCGCGGACTACCTCACGATCCCGGGGCTGCCCCTTGGGCCTGGCCCCTGGGGATGGGAACCTGGCCCAGAGTGGGGCCTCTCACGGTCCCCGCGGTGTCGCAGGAGCCTTGTCACCTCAGGGTGCTACTTTGCCAGAGGAGCTTTGGGGAGCACTAAGCCACAGGCGCCCCGCTCTCAGGCCTCCTGAGCAGGGCTGGAGGTCTCAGGCACCCTCAGGTCTCAGGCGCTCACCTGTTAGAGGCCTTGGCCTTTCTCACCTGGACCCTCGGCCTTTGCCGCTGCCCTGTGGCCCACGCAGGAAGGTGGTCGACCTTGGGGCGCCCACGAACCCTTCCCAAACGCCAGCACCCTCGCCTTTGTCCTCCCTACGGTTTTCTAAATCACCTTATCTGCAAACTATATCTTGATACTAATGCATACTTAATTGGTCCGTCTTGACTGTCCATATAAAACAATTTAATTAGGGTGCTTTCTTGCTTTGGAGAGCAAAAAAAAAAAAAAAATCTGACCAATGCTTATTGTAGTTAGCACTAATACAGGCAGAAAATGTAGCACAAGTTTTTGGTTGAAAGAGCACCTCTGTGCCCATTGAAGGGCGTTGATCCGAAAAGACAGAAAGGACAAGTAAAATCGATTTGAAGCGACCCTCTCTGTCCCTTTCACACCATTCAGAAACTCCATTCCTTCTAAGACAAAGACCAGCGCCTTGGGAATTTTCAGGGAAAAAGAGGACTCCAGTCCCAGAGCCTAGAGCAGTTTTTAAAAATCCTCACTATTCCACTTTAAACCTGCCCTGGGCGCTGTGCCCTCTGAAAAGCGGGTTTGACAAGTGCCCCCTCTGAAGAACCAAGCAGACCAATGGCAACCCCCTCATCCCCTGCCTGCTTGGCCTTGCAGCCAGCCAGGGCCAGCCTTTAGGGTTAGTACCGCCCTCACCTTTGACCCTCAGAACTCAAGTGACTACCAGTGCTACAACTTTGGCCAAAGTTGAAAGAAAACAACAACAGCAAAATCGCTCTTCAATCCAGGGAAGCCAGTTGTAGTTCAGCTGCCTGAGCCACCCTTCTCCACAGCCACCTCTGTCCCCAACTTTTTCCCCCTGCCACCTTTGCAAGGAATTGTGCCAGCCATCTCTGAAGGGGTGAGTTTCCGGTGTCAGATAGCATCTCTGGGTTTCTTACATTGCTGGGTCTAATTGGCCCCCCATTAAGAACCCCAAATGCCAGGTTATGCCATTCACTAACACCCAGGCTGGTGAAGACAGCATGGATCAGACCTGGCAAAAGCAGGCAAGAGGGAGAGGAGGGACAAGAGGCAGGCTGTGATGTCACCTCTGCTTGTCCTGAACCTGGCCTGCCTGTTCCACCATCCCTCGACCTTCTGCTCAGGTTGATGGAGGCGGGGCAAAAGGGAGGGGGCACCCCTGAGTTACACAAGTGGCCTCCTTCTTCTCACAGAACGAGTTCACTGCCTCCCCAGAGAAAACTCACCATCCATCCACTCAGTGGAACTGATGAGACAAACCGCAAGGAAAAACTTCTCCAGCCCATATTTATGGTATTAATGAATAGTTTAAAAAAGATTTACACTTCTTATGATCAATATTCTGAGTTATTTCCCTCAAAGTATATAATTACAGTGTCTTCAGAGTTTTCATCATTGTTTGAGGTGGCAAAACCATTTGTAATTTTCATTAGCCAATAAACATGTAATTAACATTCAGCCCTGTGTTTAACTTAATTCCTGTTTAAGACAAGGACAAGAAGCAGTCGAAGAGTGTTAGTTCCATTTGTCAAGTCTGACATACATCTTACCATAACAGTTTCCTAAAATAAAAGATCCGTGCTTCCCCATTATTCTTCTCTTAAAACAAAACAAAAAATACATTAGTTAAAACTGCATTGAACCGGGAGAAGCAACACAATTTATTTTCAATTTTTTTTTTTTTTTTTTTTTTGCCAGTTGTTGGATTTCTGCTTTCTTTATTCTTTGTTTTTTTTTGGGGGGGGAGTGATAAAGGGAGGGGTGAATTAAGCATTCCTTTTAGGAAGACATGAAATGGGGAATCCTTCCCCCCAAAAGAAATAGATTTCCTGTCCAGGAAAGTTCTAGAATGGGCACCAGAAAGGGGAGGGAGGCACTTATCCACAGGGGAGCGAGGAAAAATCACTTGGGGGACTTGAGCTAAAAGTACAACATGAAGATTCCCAGGAAAAATGTTGCCCTCCTGTTTCAAGTTCTACCCTTGATCCAGGGGAAGAGGAGCTCGTCTGCCAGTCCGCGAGGGAGGCTGCTGCTTCCCCCCCTCTCCCACCTCTGTTATTTCCCAACTTGCTTTAGGATTAGCCTCCATCCCTCTCGACCCCAAACAGTGGAATTTGGCTGTGCCTCGGGTCGTCTTGCTTTGCAATATTGGCTGTGGTTGTTGGCGGTTTTCTGCTGAGCCTGAGCCGGCTGCTGCAGCCTCCGACTAAACTCATTAAGTTGGGAGATTTTTTTCAATTGGACGGGTGTTTTTAAAGTCTCGTCTTTCCAGCCCCAAACAAGGTGTAACAACGCACTCTTCCTTCTAAGGAATGAGATGCGAGACAAGGATCACTCCAGACATCTCCTACCTACGGTTTGGGGTTTTTTTTCTTAAAGGCGAGGCTTGCATTCCTCAGCAGCTATGTACAAAGCTCCCTGAAACCTTGTCTCTCTAAAGTTAGTGTGCAGGGATTTCCTAGGCTGAGAGCGAACGCCTAATACATGGAGAAGCACTTCCTGGAGGTGGACGGTCTCTCCCTTCACCTTTCCTCTTTTTCCCTGCAGGCTAGTGCCTACTTTTTATCAGTTTGCACAATCGCTTAGATAAACACCGAGGAGGAGATTCTCTTTAATTATCAAAGACACATCTTTTCAGGGGGCCAACAAAGCATTTATTTCACCCGCCAAACTAAAGGAGAGTTATTCCAGTTTAGAAGGAAGATGCAAGCGGTTTGGGATCTTGAACAAGGAAAATATGGTTTTGGTATGTTTACTTACGGTATTTTTTTTTCCTCTTTCTCTCCTTTCTCACTTTTCTCTTTTTGCTGTGTGGGGCTGGGGATGACTTGGGGCTTTGCAGATAATCGGTTTGTTAATGTGTATGAAATGCCTAAGACTGTGGTTTAAGGGGCTTGGGGAAGGGGGAACAGAGTCAATTCAGTACATTGCCATATTTTATTACATGTGTGTAGTAGGAGAGGTGCTAGAGGGAAAAGGAGGGGGAATATAATTGCAAAGCTGCCAAAATATGATTAAACCGAAGCATAAACGCTGCCGAGCCTCCCATCTCCTCGTCCTGTCTCCTCAAACTCATTTCCTTCCATAGAGCAACTGAAAACCGGTCCTCGAAGCCTGGTTTTCCAAGCGGAGCTGCTAGGCTCGCGCTGAGTAGGAGAATTTACTGTTCGATTTGCCTCTGCGCTTCATTTTGCAACCTTGTGCATCTGACAGCCAGGCAGGCAGGCAGGCGGGGAGGGAGGCAGGCAAAGCTTGCCCGGCGCCCTCGGCCGCGGTCCGGAAAGGGAGCGCTCCGCTAAGCTAGGAGGAGGATCGCGACAAGAAGGGTACTCACCGTCGGGCAGGGCAGGGCGGTGGAGCTGGCGGGCGGGTTTCAGGCCAACGTTTACCTTTTTGCTGTCTACTGCAACCGCGCCGGGCTGCCTTTAGAAGCAATTGTGTGCTGCGTCCAAAACGTTCAAGGAATGGTTCCTCATTTTTAAAAAGCCAGCGAGAGAGACGACAGAGACAGAGAGAAAGAAAAAAAAGAGGAGGGGGGTGAGAGGGACGCACATAAACCCAGTTCAAAAAAAAAAAAAAAAAAAAATCATCACCTCTTCACCAGTGATTCGGGTTGCGCAGAGGCAGCGAGATGCGAGTACAGTCCAAGCAAGCCAGAGCCAATTAATTTTAAATCCTGAAGAATTATTCAAATTAAAATGTACAGAAGTTTCATTCTCCTAGGTCTACGTGTGCCCAAAGTCGTTTCCCTTTAAGAGCTCCTTTTCTTTTAAAGTTGAATTTTAGGCAGCGAGGAGTCTTACACTAGGGGGCAGACAGATACTGTACTTGCTCCAGTCTTCAGCAATTTTTTCCCTCCCGGCATATGCTCTGGTTTAGCACTGTAAATTTTTCAGAGGACCCAACTCTGACAGCCCCTGGTGATTTTCAAAGTACCACAAGCCAGTGGTTAAAAATGGCATTGACTTGGAAGTTCAGAGGGGCACAATGGAAGCCCCTTTCCCTATTCATGGAGCTCCAGTGTGGTGGAAGAGAAAAACACACACGGACTAGATTGAGGGAAAGGAGGAGCTCAATGAATCCTGGTGGATGGAACTGTTTTCTACCGAGTGCAGAGTTAAACTCAGCATGTGCTGGGGTCTCTGTGTTCATGTTGTGATTTAATCTATAAAGAGTTGCAGCCCATCCGGCCACTTTTTGCAAAAAAAATTTTAAAAAATCATATTCCTGGTTGATTTTTTTAAAAGATTAAGACAGTCCCCCCCCCCCTTTCACCAGCCAAATTAAGGCTTGCCATTCCTCTCATTAAAATAAATTTACATCTGCAATAAAAGACTGGGTTGGGTTTAAAAGAAAAACAATAAGAGATATATAGTGATATTTATCTTGCAGTCTGATAGCTTCTTAATCTTAAAGCAAATGAACATAGCTGAAGACGACATTTTAAAATATTTTTCTCTTTTTTTCTTCTGCCCAGTCAGTTCTCCTGTCTTTCCTGCCTTGAGACAAAATTGACTTCAGCTTTTACAGTGATGTTTATCCTCTTCTAGGTAGCATTTCCGTAAGTGAGGGAGTCCTAAAACGCAGTGCAATGCCTCTGACTTCGGAGCAGCCCTGTGGTCTTGCGCCTAGCAGGCTTCAGCCCTATAACAGAGGGAGTTGGGAAACAGCTCCAATGCAATCGATGGCCTTGACATTTCAACAATCACTTTAAAACTTTAAAAATTGAAGTTGTTCCTCGAAATCATCCTTTCACGAATGTGCAAAAGGTGATATTTGCTACGGACGTCTCTGCACGCAAGAGACAAGGTTAAGCTTTCCCTATAATCAATTACTCTTCATTAAATTGAGATGAGAATACCCTTTAGGTTTCCTGTCTGATCCCCAGCCTCAGCATAGCTGAACTTATTCCTAATCTCCTGGCATTTGTAGTTCTAGGAAAGCCCTAGAATCCCAGAAGTGGAAAGGGGAAGAAAAAGCCAAAACCCTCTTGGAGATGATTTCTTTTCCATCCTTCTTGTTCTCTTTAGGAAAAAGTTATATTGTGTCTCTCACCAACCTGAAATTTTCAGCCTGGCTTCACTCTGTGGCAACCTCATAGCAAGTCAGGTTTATGAAAGTTCAGTTCCTATTATAGGCTGTTATTTCTTAAGACACTCAACTCCAGCACCTGCAGCTTTAATGAAATATATGATTCTGGTGGAGAGAGGGCTAGGAGGGCTGCAGGGATGAAGTTTAAAGAGCTGTTTTTTTTTTCTTTCCCTAAGAACTAGCCCTTATCTGCCCCTTAGCCCTTACTTTGTATTCTGCCTATCTGTGTAAAAGGAAGTCAATGTAGACTGCAAACTCTACATGTCAATTATATGTGTGGTTTGTTTTTAAATACCTTTATCTCGTCGATTTTTTGAGCTGCTAAGTACATTTTTCTGTAGTCGTGAATCTACTCCTTATTGCATTTCTATTTTTCTGTGGAGCTCAGCATCTTTTGTGTAAAATATTACAATTGTTCCTGAAGCTTGTGGGCTTGTGGGTTTACAGGTTTTCTCGGTGCAAAGTGTCCTTGATCGAAACACAGTTCTCTTGTCTAACTATGGAATAACCATCACGCACTAACTGGTTATAATCAAACAGCAAGGTTAGTGCAATGAAATATAGAGTTGTGGGGAGGGACAGCTCTATATCTGTGATGTTTAAGTCCCTGGAATTCAAAGACATATATGAGTGATGTTAGCATACTGAAAAGAGTGGGCTAAGCTATGAAGTTGTTCTTTTTTGCAGTGGCTCTCGAGGGCGAATATGGCTATGTGTGTTTTTGTGAGTTGTACAGGTATTATTTCCACGTTAGGGCCGAGTCTCTGGGTGTGTTTTAGTGACTATATGAATGCTTAAAAGGAACTTGAAGAACAATGGGAGCACAGCTTCAGAAGTCTTTGTGTACATAGACAAGTGTGCATTTGATCCATGGGTACCTACATGTCTGTCCAGAGGGGTGCACAGGGGACTGAACAGAGCCTCCACCTGTCCATGAGCGGGCGGCGTGGTGTTTTCCCTCTTAACCAGGGCAGGGTGTGTGGCAGGACCTTAACTTGCAAGTGAGCTAAAAACAACAAGAGAGGATAAAGTTGAGGAAAATTTATTTTTAATTGCGTCATGACAATGAGATGAAGTCTACTTCTGCTTCTCGGCATCCGAGATGCTTTATTCGAGCAATTAAAATGTCAGGCCCCAAACTTATAAAACGTTAACCCTACAATGAAAAGCTAGAAATCGAACGGCCCTTTGCGATATAAAATAAATACATAAAAATGACTTCCTCAATCGAGCAAGTGTTCAAAGTTGATTGAGAGAAGGGCTTGTCATCAACCAGATTTGGCCAAATCTTTCGCCTGGAAAATGCCTGAAAGCTCGGCTCGAGGCACCTTCTCATTTGCACACCCTACCCTCTGCAAAGCAACCGGGGAACTTTTCTCTTTCTTTGGCTTTGTGGGCACCGAGACGCGCCCGGAGTCCCCCGGCGGAGCGCGAGCGGCGGGTTCTGCGTAGCGCCAAGTTGCGAGAGGCGAAGTCCTCGGTTCCCTCCGAGCCTCTCGCGGAGCCTTTAAGAGGCGTTGTGTGTGTGCGCGCCGCGCTCGTCTCCCCGCCGAGGCGGAAACCTCGGGCGCAGGGCGCGGGGAGAACCGGGGGCCGCGCTCCCGGGGCCGGCGCGGGCCCATCCCCCGCTCGGCGGCCGGGGCGGCGCAGACACCCGGTCCCCGCCCCCCTTCGGCGCCCCGCGCGCCCCGCGCGGCCCGCGCAACGCGGCGAGCGCTAGGACCGGGCAGCGCCCGCGGTCGCCATGGCGGGGCCGCCGCGCTCCGGCCAATGACGGCGAGGGGGCGGCGCGCGCGCGCCTGGCCAGGCCAACCCCGGCTGCTGCCTTATAAGGCGCGCCGTCGCCATGGCAACGTGCGCTAAGTTGCAGCAGTCGTGTCAAAGTTCACTATATAGAGAGCTCAGTGAGCTGATCGCGGAGAAGCCACTTCTGCCAGCCCTGGCGCCTATAAATCGCATTCCCTCCCGCGCCCCCCTTTTTAGCATATTTGATCACTTTGATTCTCTGTTCTTTTCTCTCCGCGGTGTGTGTGTGTGTGCGTGCGCGCGTGTGTGTTTTCCTCTCCTCCTCCTCCTCCTCGCTGCGAGTTGCCTCCTTTCTCCGGGAGCCGCGCTGCCTTTTCCCCCTCTTCCATTCTTCCTCTCCATCTTTCTCTCCCCCCTCTGCGCACGGAGGATGTGCTGCTAGGTGGTGATCTGCCCTCCTTTCTCTCTTTTATCATCTCTCCCCGCCGCCGGCGAGTTGACTCTTTCCCTATGTGCGTGAGGCGGCGGCGGCAGCAGCAGAAGCAGCGGCTCCGGCGGCGACAGCAGCGACTTCACCGGCGGCGGCGGCGCTAGACGCGGCGGCTCCGGGCCCGAGCCGGCGGCTTCGGCGGCGGCTCCGGCGGCGGCGGCCGGGCGGCCCGCGGGGAGCGGCGAGCGGCCTCCACCGAGCGAGGGAGCGAGCGGCGCAGGCGGCGGCTGCGGCCGGAGCGAGCGGGCGGGCGGGCGAGCGCGGCGCGCGCCGGGCGCCCGGGGCAGGCGGCGGCGGCGGCGGCGGCCCAGCGCCAGGACGACGCCGCGCAGCGCCGAACGCGGACCACTTTCATGCTGATTCCCCCGGACTCGGGCAGCGCTCCGGCCACTCCGCGGGCCGCCGGCCTCCGCCCCGGCCTGCCTGGCTCCCTGAGCGCGCCCGCGCCCGGCGCCTCGGCTCTCCCGGTCCTCCAGATTTCGATGGCTTTCCTGAATGGCTGACTGTGGGCTGCCCTGGACTTGGCCCCCGGACAGTCGCCTCTCCTCCTTCTCCTCCTCCTCCTCCTTCTCCTCCTCCTCCTTCTCCTCTTCCTCCTCCTTCTCCTCTTCCTCCTCCTCCTCCTTCTCCTCCTCCTCTTCCAACTCCTCGGCTGCACACCAGATCTGAGAGCGAGAGAGTGAAGGAGAGGGAGGGAGCGAGTGAGAGCGAGCGAGATCTTTGGAGATTTTTTTTTTTTTTTTTGCCTCCTACTTCTGTCTTGAAGCCAGACAATCGACTTGCAGCTCTCCCTCCCCTCCCTCTCTCTCTCTCCCCACGTTCTGCTCCCACTCTCTCCCCTGTCCCTCTCCCCTCCCCTCCCCACGGAAAGCCCCCCGAAACCAACAAAGCTGAGCCGAGGGAAACAAACAACACAAACACACCGGGCCAGACAAGCCATCGACAAAACTTTGCAAAAGCAAAAACAAAAAAGGAAAAACTCACCAACCTCAATCAACTAGCCCTGAGCCACCCGGGGCGCCCTCCCGCGCCCTCTCGCACCCTCGCACACACAAAAGGCGGCACGCCGGAGCCCGAGACCCGGGAGCCGCCGCCGCCCCGCCGCCGCCCGCAGCCAGGGGAGCAGGAAGTCCGGACGCGGCCCCCATAGATATGGCAATGGTAGTCAGCACGTGGCGCGACCCCCAGGACGAGGTGCCCGGCTCTCAGGGCAGCCAGGCCTCGCAGGCGCCGCCCGTGCCCGGCCCGCCGCCTGGCGCCCCGCACACGCCACAGACGCCGGGCCAAGGGGGCCCGGCCAGCACGCCGGCCCAGACGGCGGCTGGCGGCCAGGGCGGCCCTGGTGGCCCCGGCGGCGACAAGCAGCAACAGCAGCAACACATCGAATGCGTGGTGTGCGGGGACAAGTCAAGCGGCAAGCACTACGGCCAGTTCACGTGCGAGGGCTGCAAGAGCTTCTTTAAGCGCAGCGTGCGGAGGAACCTGAGCTACACGTGCCGCGCCAACCGGAACTGTCCCATCGACCAGCACCACCGCAACCAGTGCCAGTACTGCCGCCTCAAAAAGTGCCTCAAAGTGGGCATGAGACGGGAAGGTATCGGCCTCTCCTTTCTCCCCCCTTCGCCCGGGGTCGCGGGGCCCGGGGTGCATTTGGCTAGCCTGCTCTGGGTAAGAACAAGCGGCCCCAGCTCTGCTCTTCGCATTGCAGCCGAAAGGGGTTTTATACTAGAAGGAGTTTCTGCACTGGAGCCCAGACCTCCAAATCCGCATGCTTTGGCGGACTGATTTCCTTCTCTCTTCGAGCTGTTTTCATTTTCTTTGCATTGATTGAGAGTTCATTCGAGTTCACCTTTCTTCAAGGGATGGGGTGTTGTTGTTTTAAAGCCTTCTCGCTCGCTCGCGCTCTCTCTCTCCCTCCTTGTTTTTCCTGCATGTTCAACATATGTCCCTCCTCCCCACCCCTCTCCCCAGCCCCCATCCCCTCCAAAAGCAAAACCAACCTGAGATTGTACTTTTGTACGGGGGGTTCAAATTACAAATGGCAATTTTATGCACTTCGCCGTATTAACGCTGCCGCCCGGCAGCGCTCATGTGACCCTCCGTGGATTAACATTCTGCTAAAAGAAATATCTCTGTTTTCTTTTCTTTTTTCCTTTCACTTTTGTAACCCGGAGAGTGCTGTAGGGAGTAGGAAAGGGTGGGCGAGGGGCCTCGGCTGGGCTGCTGCCTTCGCTCTGCGCGAGTTGGGTCTTTGTGATATAAAATTCGCCCGGCGCAGCTAGCAGGGCTCTGCCAATGGCGCGCGGCGCGCGGGGCGCGGGCTCCGGCTCGGGGCGAGCCAACGCCGGGGTTTCTTTGTGTAACTGCGAGAGCGACTCTCCCGGTCCGGAGTCAGATAACAGCGCCAGCCCGAGCCTAGCCCGCCTGCTCCGGCCCTCGCGGGCCTTGGCCCGGAGGCCCCGGCGCCCGGCGCCTGCTCCCTGCCTCTCCCCGGCTGCCTTTCGCCTTAGCCGGCCTCTCTCTCTCCGCCCTCTCCCTGCGTCTCCCTGCAAGCTCGCAGATTAGGCAGCCGCCAGACCTCAACTCTTCCCTCCTCTCTCGCCGGGGGAGCTCCCAGCCGTGCTGGGACCGGGCCCGGGCTGGGGCTGAAGTGTTCGGGGAGAGTAGCTCCGGGGTGGCTACAGGCCATCCGGGGCAAACCCCTGTGTCTTGCCAAAGCGTCTCCCCCTCCTCCTAGACTCACCCCTCCCGCTCCCCCTCCTCCAATCAATAAGAAATATCAGCTGTTTAGCAGTAAAGAAGAAAGATGCCCCCAGAATGCTCCATCCCGCCCACAGCTCCGGGGACCCCCCAGGCAAAGTGGTCAATTCTGGGTCCTTGGCCGACCAGCCCGAGCGGGCCTCGGAGGCAAGTGTACTGGCCTGGCCGTGAGAGCCTGCCTGGGTGGTGGTTTGCGTACAGTGGTGGCCGGGCACCCGGCGACTTCCAGGTCTGTGGCGGGCCTGCCTGGCTCTGGGGTGGCTCAGGGCCCGGGGCAGGTGGGGGTCGGGCTAGGGCAGACCCCGCGGGGAACCTGGGATCAAGGCTAAGCATTAACTGTGGAGTGTCTTTTTTCCTCCCCAGCGGTGCAGAGGGGCAGAATGCCACCCACCCAGCCGACCCACGGGCAGTTCGCGCTGACCAACGGGGACCCTCTCAACTGCCACTCCTACCTGTCCGGATATATTTCCCTCCTGCTGCGCGCAGAGCCCTACCCCACGTCCCGCTTCGGCAGCCAGTGCATGCAGCCCAACAACATCATGGGCATCGAGAACATTTGCGAACTGGCAGCGCGGATGCTCTTCAGTGCCGTAGAGTGGGCCCGGAACATCCCTTTCTTCCCTGACCTGCAGATCACGGACCAGGTGGCCCTGCTGCGCCTCACCTGGAGCGAGCTGTTCGTGCTGAATGCAGCACAGTGCTCCATGCCCCTCCATGTCGCCCCGCTCCTGGCCGCTGCTGGCCTGCATGCTTCGCCCATGTCCGCCGACCGGGTGGTCGCCTTTATGGACCACATACGGATCTTCCAAGAGCAAGTGGAGAAGCTGAAAGCATTGCATGTCGACTCTGCCGAGTACAGCTGCCTCAAGGCCATAGTCCTGTTCACCTCAGGTAGGAAGGAGCCCTGTCCTCTGGTGCCCTGGTGCAGAGTTAGGACCCAGAGAGGTTGGGACACACCGGAGCACACCCAGCTTGCCCTCCTTGGAAGGCCCAGCTGTGGATCCAGTGTCAAGCTGGACTTGTGTGCGGCTGCTGGGCACCACCAGGCCTGGGCTGACCCAACGCTGCCTTGCTGAGAAGATGCTGAGACGCATCTCCCAAAGTGACACACAGGGCAGCCTCCCTGACCCTTTCCTCTTCTTCTGCAGTGCCCAAGCTGGGTGCACTGTCCTGCTTCCTGGCTGAACCCTGGCCCTTTGGGCCTACTCAGCCCCCTGGGAATCCCCTCGAGGCCCTGGCTTTCTCTGGCATGCTGGCTGGGCCTCTAAGAGATGCTCTTGGGCACAGGAGGAGCCCTGCCTGGCATCTTCCCTGCAGGCGAAAGTTTGCCTCTGCAGGGGACAAGTTTTGCTTGTAACTCAATAGGAGTTTGAGAGACACAGGCAAATTCGCTGCTGAAGGAAGCAGTTTTCTAACTCATATTCATGAAAATAATGCAGACCCCCACCCCACCCCAGAAGGGAAGGGAGCTGTCGAAAAGGGGTGAGAGAGAGGGAAAGGGCCATCCTAACCTCAGACTGTCTGCAGGGGTTTTGAGCTCTGGCCACACTGGCTTTCTCACCCAGATAAAACCTGAAGACAACTTTCAAACAATCCAAAGTATGTGCCAGCTTGTGCTGGATGTGAGAGTGACTGGAGATATAAGACCATCATTGACTGTATTATGAAATCTAATTAGTTTGCATGTAGTTTAACCCGTGTGAGTAATAGATCTGATATTAATTAACTCTCGAGGCCAAATGATTTTTGAAGGTGTCTGGCTTTCCATTTCAGGCCACACCTGAGCCTTTGGGCTGCCTCCAGGCTCAGCCCAGCATAGCCCAGGTGGGTGGAAATTACCCCCTCCCTGCACATTCTTGTACTAAGTTGTCAGCTGATCTCTTTGTCATGGCTGAGAGGGGAAAGGGGTTCCTGGCTAAGAATAACAAACATTTAGACATTGGCAGGGCTTGCAACCTACCTAGTCACCCACTGCAGGTTTTTAAACTTGTAATTGGGAAAGTAGAAAAGATGTGTAGGTTAGGTGACAAACAGAAAAGATAGCCATAATTTCTTTTTTGTTTGGGAGAAGCCTGGGGTATCAAGTCATTGGCTGAGTCTATGGCAGGTTCTGATTCCTCGACTGTCCTTTGTACAGTGCTGCTATTTACATAAAATCTCCCCTCACCACCACCCCAAGTCAAGCCTTTGGAAATCATTAGTAATCAGTTAGAGGGCTGCCTCTGGACAGAGAATAGCTGGGCGCCTGGAATCTGCATTATTTTCCTCATGGGCCGTTCATATCTCCCTTATATGTCTGATGGTAAAGACAAGACAGCCAGTCCCCCACCCTGCAGCCTCCTCCTCCCTCTCCCTCTCTCCACGAGCTGACACCCTGCCCATGTCCTGATGACACTAGGCCCAAGTTCTCAGAGGATGGGAGTGGCTGTTAATTTCTTGCTATCATTGTTAGTTTTTTGCCTTACCCTTGGTCTTTGAAGGAAAGAAATGACTGATACAGTTTAATTTATTACTGTTTGCAAAACGTGGAGGCCTGTGTGGAGAATGCAAATGCCCTCACAAAGAGATAAAGGTGGCTGTTATCTGATTGAGAAGGAGCAGCACCGAGGAGATGCAGAGGGACTCCTAGGCACACATCCTGAAAATCCTTACTGCAGACACCTATGCCTTCTTTGGACGCTTAGAGTCCTGGGCATGGGTTAGGGGAGGCTGGCAGGTTCTGGCTGTAGGGGAGGAGGTGGTGGCAACTGCCTTGGAGTATCTGTTTCAATGATCCACCATATGCATGTGTCAACCTCAGTCCTGCCTGGGGACCAAAGGACAGGGCAGGTCACTCACCACCTGAGCTGCCTTCTAGGAGGAGCCTCTTCTTAGTGTACTTTCACATCTCCAAAAAAAAGGAAAGTGTTTTCCTGAAGATAACAGGGAGCAGGGTGCTTCTTGGAGGGGCCTGGGTTTAAAAAATAATAATAATAAGAGGGGGGGAGGTGGGAGAAAAAAGGAGAGAGAAGAAAAGGGGGAAAAGAAACAGCTCAAATGAACAGAGAGATTACAGTCTGCATGGCTGCCCTTCAATAGGCTAAACTGACAAGATCAGTTTTAAAGGGCCACTTAAATCAGTTTCAAAGACTGGAGAAAAATGAGGTGCCCTCTTTGGGGAGAATCTGAGGCTGGGTTGTGGGCGCCATTACTCGAGACACTGGGCCAGGTTGTCCCCCACCCTCCCCCCAGCCACTATATAATTATAATCCAAACTATTATTTACTGAAGAGGAGGGGGAGGCGTGCTGGCAGTTTAGGTCCGTCTGTTTGTCTGTCTGAGTACTGATTCACGCATGCACCTCTGCTTGAGCCTCCCAGAGACCCATTCTGAGGGCTGGGCCCAGAGAGCGGGAGCACAGCGAGCTGTCCTTTATTTTAAAGCCAACACTCCAGGACCACCTCAGGCCTGCCGCTCCGCTGCCCCTAAGCTTTC